>CAACVS010000103.1:53965-94927 GCA_900660405.1 Pseudo-nitzschia multistriata
AGGTCTCCGACATGACCAAGACAAAAATTAATAATCAATCAGATTTGTAGCAACTGTTGTACCCGTGCCACACATTTACGATAGTGACGTATGTGTTCGAACAATAGAATAAATAACCAGCAAGGCTAAAGACGTGCTAATTGTGTTGGCGCGATAGCCTTTGCAGCATCAACATTCGCGTCTGACGGAGGCAAACAACACGCGACCGTTGATAGACACTCGAACAGAATGGAAAGTAGCTGCGCGGTGTGCACTAGTAATAATAAAAGTACTATTACTAGTCTCTATCTTGATGCTAGTGCTCTCGGTACCAAGAGATGAGAAAGTGTATTGCTGTTAGCTAGAAAACTACAAGTACTACTTTTGTGGAACTAGAATTGCATTAGTTCCTACTATTCTCTAYCGCACCACCATAATTGTAGATGGTCAACAATCCCACAAGTGTTTCAACGTGAGGAYAGAGCTCCGATGCCATGGGTCCATCCAAGACTCSTCGCCTGCACGATACTATCAAGAATGATCAACTCAGACCCGCATTTTTTGCTATCCTACCGATACGTTTCCTCGGAAAAGATGCAGTGAAGRTATCTGCAACCTATCCGTTGGGAACCAAAGCAAAAATTGTGTGATAGTACTACGGYACTGTACTAACGAGACGTGTATAMGTATTGTCTCTCGGSCTTTTAAGCGTTAGGTAWTTCTGTCTGGCTGTGCGATGGGACGACGACTTGTCCTATTCAGACACAACTTGAATTTCCTAATGAGGTACACAAATAATCAATAATCTACTCTTATTCCAACGAAGTATTCGGCGATTGGAATGGCAGAAAGAATCGAAGAAACCGATTGAACCGAACCGGTACCGTACGTATGGTACAGACGTTACGTACCCGGGAAAAAAATGAGAGAGGTTTCAACGGCACAAAATTAAAGTATTTAGTCGTACGAGTCGATCACAACTACAGTATTCAATATTCAATCAACAGGCAGTGCAGTCGTAGTCTGAAGCCCCGATAGTTTATTGTTCCAGGTTGTGCTGCTGGTACCCAAGTACTCGTACCTTACGGTAGAGTCTCGTACAACAAGTACTGAGTTGAAACGAATCACCGCATCGTACGTACCGGTCCCCTCGTAGTGCCAAATAGTACGGTACCAGGTACGTTAGCTTGCGGAGATGGTTGTGTTCTCCGTTCTCCTCTAGTGAAGAATCTCTGCAATGCCCAACACAACACCCACGGTGCACAAAAGAATTTACCATGGTGGGATGAGTTGCACGGTGCAGAACCAAACACCAAAATCGAGTTCGACCATGGCAATCGGAGGCCCTCGGTGATGCGAATGAAAACAACATCAGTGTRCAATAATAAACGGGAACAGAATGTTTCAATCCTGCATTCTTGCCCGCCTGGCAGGGGCGTTTGGTGGAGAGAACAACTTGGATGATTGGGACAACCACAACCACACAGGAATCGATGGGGACGATTTCGGAGAGGACGGCTACGGAAACCATCCGTTTGGATGCTGGGCGCATCTGCTGGACGGACGCCAGAGAACAAGAGAGGGTGCAAGTGCAACTGCAAGTGCAAGTGCAACTGCAACTGTTACAGCAACGAGCCGCCACCGAATCCGGAGCGTTCTGAAAATCGATCCGTTCACGGGCGCCCTGAAGGTCCCCGTCTACCAAGAGATTTCCAGGGCCGATCACTGCCCGTTGCTGAAGAGCGCCTGGGGGCAGGACTGGGGAGARGTCCTGCGCTTGTGCCACAGCCAGCCCTCGAGGACCCTGCACAAGACCAAGCACAGCGGACGGACCGCGCTGCACCTGTCGACCTTTGACCGGAGGTGTCCCCCCCTGGTGGCCCGGGCCTTGCTCCGGGCCAACCGGCACATGATCGCCGTAAGGGACTCCAACCACTACACCCCGCTCCACATTGTCGCCTTCTTCGCGTCCTCCGATTTGCTCCGGGGGAGGGCCGCTGCCGGCGTGGCCGGAAACAACATGGTGAGACCATTGGCATCGGCATCGGCATCCCCATCGGCAACGGCATCCCCATCGGCATCCGCAACGGCATCCGCAACGGCAGTGCTGCCCACCGAATCCGCAACCAAGCGTTCCACCGACTCGTCCGAGGAACAGCAAAGAGCAGCGAGTGAGGAAGCCAGGACCGAGGCCGAGAGCGTCCTGTCGCTCTTTTGCGATACCGCCATTATGGTCGAGCAGGAGCTTCGCACCCCGGAGCTTTTCCAGGGCCAGAACAACAAAATAGAGCAGCAAACCTCTCCCCTCTACCTGGCTGCCAAGCGGGGTGCCCCCCTTTCCATCCTGAAAATACTCCTGGAAACACGATCGAGAACCCACTGGATCGCTCCTTCGACCGGTGGAGAACCCTATTTCTGGGACGGCGGCGGCGACGGAACCYCCGACTCGAACGCCCCGGCTCCGTTGTCATCGTCATCGTCATCATCGCCGTCGTCCACGACTTCCCTCTCGTCGCCCCTCGAGATCATGCTGCGGGAGGACCGCCTCCGCAGCAGTGCAGGCCACTACAGAGATGCCTACCTCCTCGAGGAGGAGGAGGACGGGAACCACCCCCCTCGAAACGACGACGGAAACGGCAGCCACCAGAGAGCGGTGTTCCGAGCTCCGAGTGCGAGCACCCGRTTGCGCATCCGTCCCCGGCAAAAGGCTTCCCCTGCCCGCGAMAGGGGCCTATCGRATCGATCGCCCCTCCACCCCGAGGAAATCGCTGGGGTTCCCCACCTTGTCCAGAAAATGCGCCGAGTGGCCATCGATCGGTGCCACCGGCATTTCCACCCCCGCGACGATGTCGGGCAACGGCAGACCAACCACAAAACAAGGAGCGACGACGAAGAATGCGACCAGGAACTCAATACAGCAAAACAGCAACCGCAATCCGGGCTCGACCCTCGAAGCGAGGAGGGCGATCGTTTGCTGGTACCGATGGATTTCACGCAATCCCAAAAACAGTGTCTYGATCTCTGGGAAAAATGCATCGAGCTGCTCGTGACCGCGGGGGGAGGCGGGRTTCCGTTGCTGGAAGTCGTGGTCGATCACCCGCGGCGSCACCAGGAACAACTACMGCCGTTCCAGAAGYACGGAATCTTGCATGCCTGTGTCTGCTGCAAGATGCCCGTGCCGTCCCTGGTAGAGGTTGCTCTGTTGGTGTTTCCAGAGCAGGCTTACCAGCGGGACGTCCGGCACGGGATGATTCCCTTGCACCACGTGCTGCGGGCCGAGCACAAGTATGCGTACGCTACGTCCAGCTTGTTGGCGATCTTGCTGCAGGGAAGAACACCGARCGCACCCAACAAAAAGACCGTCGTTCCCAAAAAGCAGTTCCTGTCGTCGTCGTCGTCGTCTTCCGGTACGAGGACGGAACAGAAGTCGAGTGTCGATGCTGCTGCCAGCAATGACCGGAAACAATCGCGATGCTGCGCAAATCCATCTGTTTTGTCACCAAACTACTTGCAACCCACGGTGCTCTTGCCGCTTCCGTCCGAGAGCGGCGGCGATGGCAATCACGATGGTGCAGAACCGAAAGAGCGACGGAGAAARCGGACGGGTCCAACTCCGCTGGCCTATGCCATCAAGCTGAGACTGCCCATGGATACCGTGRTCGACCAACTCTTGGAAGCGGACTCGTACGACAGCTTGCGGACGGTAGATCCCGAAACGCAACTGCCCCCGTTTGCCCTGGTGGCCACCAAGGTGCCGAGGCATTCTGCTGTCAAGGGTTATCTCATCAATTGCAACCAGGGAAGCAAGCCGCAAACAACAACAATGCCGTCGCCATCATCGGCGAGGGCAAAGAGGAAAGAATYCCTACAAAGTGACGTTGATATTGTCACTGCCGCGATCGAAAGTACCCTGAACGCACTATCCTCTGGGGACGGGGACACTTTGCGGAGCACGAGAAACCCGTTGCCAACTACCTCTTCCACTGAGAATAGAAAAGCAGAAAGCAGAGCACGCGATACTGCTTCTGCTGCGTCGGWAGCTAACTATAAATTGGACGATGTTTATCGCCTTTTGTTGGCGCACCCGCAAGTCTTGGCGCAACACATACCGTAACAGTTCAACCGGATATACCACATGCTATGGGATGATATATAATTGGCGCTTGGTTGGCGCGAAAACAATTAATTATTTGATAATGTCAATCGAATCTACCCCGACTTTTCTGTTTTCGATTTGTTACGTTTTCTTCTTTCGAAAAATAGAGCTCATTCACGGAAGCGGTCGGCGAGGTTTGTATATACTCACCAATGCGTTCGTTGACCCGGCAGCCAGCACAAGTTTCTGCTTGTGGAATTCTAGACAGCTCACGGGTCCGATCCTGTGGCCCGGTAGAGATTCTTCATGGAATCGGGCTACCTGGAGTGTCTCTCCTTCTAGTGTCAGAATCTTGATAAACTGAGCGTGAGAACCAGTCGCGGCAACGGGTATTTTCTTGTGCACAGAAAGGGCAGTCATCGGGCTACGCTGGACTTCAATTGCACGGAGRCTTCGAGACGACCTCCGAATATCCCATGCTCGAATGTCTCCCGCAACGCTTCCGGAAAGTATTTCGTTCTGAGTTCCGCAGTAAGAGGCAAAGGAAACATCAACAATCCAGCTTCCGTGCTCGTTGAAAGTCYTGTTGTTCAAGGCAGCTGCGCCTGCCCTTCTCCGACTGGTTGCACCTGTTGCCCTTCCGCGAGGAGGGCTTTTGTTATTTGCCCTTGCCGCTGCAGATAAGGCAGCTCCGGACTTGGGCATTCGAACRTCAAACAAYTTCAAGGAACCATCCGAAAATCCGGCTGCGATGATTTCCGGTCCAGTCCCTCGAAATCCAGTATTGTTATCTTCGTCCCAAGCTGTTGTGAGCGCAGTTATGCACGAGTCGCTTTCAATGTTAATAGTAGCARAACACTTCTGTGCGGTCATGTCCCAACAACGTAGGTTTCTAGAATTTCCACCTATTGGCAAGCAAAGCACAAATAAAGCACCGGTAACCAATTCGATTGGGACCGGAAATGAAATGAGTGATTTGCACGATTTTGAGAAAGGAAATTTTACCAAAGCCCGATTGAAGGCACTCAAGCATTCAAAGTAGTTTTTTACGGAAGATTCGAAACGTAAAAACCAAACTATTTCTTACCTGATATCAGCGTGCCTGTTGTCTGCTGCCATTCGCAAATTAAGCCGCTCTTGCTTCGCTGGCCAGATTCCATGWCTGGGATCGCATAGAAAGCAGATTCAAGCACCGGAGCTTGGTTCGAAATTTCGCCATTGTTTTCGACAATACCACGCCAAATGCGTGCTGAACCATCGTCGCAACCGACAAACAGGAGACTGGAGGATGATTCRTTCATCCAAAATGTGGAAGTCATTCGAGAACCCGTGGGATTCCCATTCTTGAACGATGATTTTTGGGTTCCTTTTTCGTAATCCCATATTGAGACATAATCCTGATTGTCGCATACAACTAAAGCGTTCTCGTACGAATGRAATTTCAGCATAGATGTCATCTTCACGCCACCAGTGTTTCTCAACAATTGTTTTTCTTTCAACCTCAGCTCACTTTGTAAGAAGATATCAGTATCCTCGTTTCCATTGCTGTCGTCTTCAAGGAGCATATTGATGCTTCCCTGTTGAMTATTATCCCTTCGTGGCTTGAGTCCTTCAAAATGCTTTGAAATTTTGCGGCCATTCTCCCGTACAATAGCGTTGCGCCGATGCTGGTAATTTCTTGCAGCTTCCGAAGGGTTCAATGGATCTCGATCTTCGACGTCCTCGTCATCATAGTCGGGTCTGAAAATTGATTTTTTCCACTTGTAMAATTGCGATTTAGGTAGTAGATTCTCTGCTTTRACACGATCCATCAAATTCCGTCCCGGCATTACAAGAGATGGTGCACTTTTAGGATCTCCAATTTGAACTGATGGAAAATTACCTCCTGGTACTTCGGAAGAGGAACGTCGTAGTGGATAAGGTTTCGGTTTGATTGTTGGTAAACGATTCGAAGGGCCATCGCTTTGAGGCAACACTCGTAAGCTCTTCGTTCTTTGATCCGGAGATGTCAACGATATATTTGCATCTGATTTAACACGATCCAAGCTATCCCCTCCAGTCTCCCCCTCTTCCTGGATTCCAGATAACTCGCTCTTCAYTCTATTTCTATCTTTYGCCGCGTCCAATTCTATACGCATATCATATAAAGTTTCGTGAACTACGCGTACAATTTTGTTTGCGGCCCTTGAAACATTGGGATGGGGATCCTCGTGTTGCACTTTACGAAGTGCCTTCCAGCACTCTCCGAAACGATCCATAATCTTTTGATTTACTCCTTGTGGTAGTGAAACAACTCTAGTGCGACATTTTGTTGAATGTCTAGTGATACCATCCTCACCTTCGGCAATTTTTTCGAGCCGCATTGTGTCCATGAGTCGAGTCGCGTCCTCGGCAATAACCATAATTGCTTGAAGATATTTYTCCACGAAATTGCTGAGGGCCATAACGACCTCGTAGCGCACTATAGGACTGCCATCAGCCAGAACCTGGATCATAGACTCCATTACTTTCAAATCGAATAGGATTCGCCGSAGATCTTCATAAACTGTGGGACGACGACGCTGTTGCTGTTCCGCCAAATGTGGTGCAACTCTCATCTGCTTCATCATGATCGGCGAACCAACTGCGGAAGCGCCTATTCCTAGAGGAGATCCCACGATTGGCATGCCTACGGGGGCGGAACGAGTGACGTTTGAAGGAGTCATTATGCCAATAGGATTTCCTGCCGCAGGTCCAAGATAGCCTCCAATCGAAGGCTGGTTAGTCCTTTGAGGATGGAATAAGGCGCCTGGTTGTACTGCTCCGAGCTGAGGYCCAGAAGTCGCTCTCGTCATCAGGGGCTGTCCAGGGGCCAGGTGACYACCAATTCCTACCATTGGAACTCCAGGTGAGTGCTGTGGGGCCAATGCACCCAAGACAGGTGTAACCTGTGGTACCCCTTGTTGTTGCTGCACACCCCCTCGTTGCAACATTACTTGAGAAGAAAGCATCGGACTCACACCAGGCATAACTTGTGGTGCACCCTGTATTTTTTGTGGTATCGGGTTTTGGATTTGCTGTTGCTGTACTCCTGCTGTTAGCCCCTTTTGTCCCATTCCATGCGAAACTAGATTTTGATTTGAAGCAAGTTGCTGCTGTGTTGGAGGAGCAAGTCCTCCACGTGCCATAGCTGCCGCCAGAGCAGCTGATGCTGGTCCTTGATTCATTGAAATGCTTGGGTTCTGTTGGAGCTGCCCCGGGAATGCATTTACTGCCGCTAAAGTCGAAGCGACCGGCATTCCGGGTGAGGAAATTGGACTAGGCAAAAAMATTTGCTGCTGCTGCGGCTGTCGTGACTGCAACTGCCCTTGAGGCATAAGCATACCTTGGCCTGAGTTAGAGAAGGCTTGAGRTCCCAGACTTATCGGAGTTGGTGATCCAATGCCAGGTGGATTCATGGTCGAAGGAGGTGGTGGATTCTGCTGTAATCTATTCCGTGACAATGATGATGATAATGTAGATGACGATAAATTATTTGACGACGGTAAAGAAGCGTGTTCSAAAAGATTYCCGAGTGCATATGTTGCAGCCGCCCTAACRTTTGGATTTTTGTCTTGCTGTTGTAGCGTTATGAGCAGGTCATGCATGTCGATGTCGTAGGCTTGGGCTTGGGCGAMATGAAAAGCCTGCACAAGATTGCCCAAGCACATACAGATCCACTCACAGGCAACGGGAGGCAATAGAACAAATCGAGTTGCATCTTCGGATGCCCGGCGAGATGTCTGCTCTTGTTCCTTTAGTTGTTGTTCTTGTTGTTCTCGCAATTTGATCTGTGCCGAGAGCAAAACGGCGCAGCTCCCGTGCAAATTTTGACGGAGGCATTCACTCTGAGCGGTGGAATATTTAAAGCACAAAGAAGCTAGACAAAAGGCATTAAGAGTACGTTGTTTTGCTGCCTCTGGGGTGTGTTGATGAGAGGCACCTGCTGTCTCTTTGGTCCTTTCGGAAAGKTGTGCCAAGGGTTTAATGAAATGCTTCAGTGCTTTGTCCTTTGAAAGATCCACTTGACAAGACGGGTCGAATTTGAGAATCGAGGCCCAAATATGGACAAGCACAGTTTTGTATTCGGCACTTTGTAATAATTTCCCGACRTATGGAAAGATACCCAAACTTAACGCCAGATTCACAGCCCACGGACCMAATGCCAAAAACTGGCGCAGTAATTCTAGGGCCCGTACTCTATGAGTTTGTGATAATAACACTTGTAAGACTATGGGCAACTGTTCGGGCGGATGCAAGTGCTCGATATTACCTTTGTGAATCACAGCGTACTCCATCCACACCTCAAAGCCTGTTAATTGTTCGGAGAAAAACGGAGATGAAAGCGAAGAGCTTGTATGCGCGGAAATAGGTCTTGGGATGCGTGGTTGCTGCAACTTCCTTATTTGCTCAGCTTGCTGTTGCCACTGACGAGGATGCAGTCGATCCCTATCGCCGAGTCCTGTGGTAGGGCCATCGCCCAATATCCCGTCCTTGATCAAACCAAAGAGGCATGTYTCACATGCAAGATCCCAGGCTTGCCAGAGAGGATGATCGGCTACACCCGGAGGAAGGGGTGGATAGGATTGCGGTGTACAGTTCAAATTTCGTAGGATCCGATCTGCCAACAAGAAATTTCGAAACATACTCGCGACAAGTAAATCTTGTCGGAATAATCGCTGAAACAAAGGTTTGGGYAGCACTGTCGTAGAAAAGGAAAACGAGAAAAACAAGCGAAAAGAGCCTTATGAGTTTCCTCTGGAATGAAATATGCATTTTTGACAGCATCATCCATACGGTGGTGTTTGYTACGACGACGGGTGGATAKATCACCATTTAAAATCAATCGAGGCCAACTCACCATTCCAYGCGATAGAATCTGTCACAGACGTGAAAATCCAGTTTAGTTCTCCCAGGGGGGTCTTTCTATCGTTGGCCTGTCCCGGAATCGAGTCAACCCAGAAGTCGGGTCCGAAATCGGAATCCTTCTGGTTGAAGAGCATCTCCATGCTGATGCGGTTGTTCCGAACAAACCACCTTAAGGCCATCTGGATAGGTGTCGTTAGGCATGATGTGAAGATATCAGCTGGGTATTCTGGGTTCATTGGCAGCCATTCTCCCTCGCTGGTTGGACACAAAACGATCGTATCCTTCACCCAGTGGGAAGCGGCCTCGTCCATGTTTGTGATGATCGGATCATCCTCGGGAACCGCTCGGCCAAAGTGCGAAGAGGAAGCAGCACCACCTGCGTTGGATGAATTCAAAATCGGGGAGGGCATTCGAGGTGGTGTGTTGGTGGGAGTTTCYGCGGGGGGAGCCGTCAGAAAGGGAATTAGAATYCCGGCCGACGAGCAGTCCAGGATTACGATGGTGGGCTTCCCAACCCACTGCCTTAGGTCGGATACCGACAGTGGTATATACTCCGTGTGACACTTGTCAAAGACCCAAATCTCACCGTTCGGGGTTGGTCGAGGGACCCCGTGGCCGTTRTAATGAAGCAGGATCCGTTCGTGCCGCGCTTGCTTTCGGAGCCACAGGCACAGTGCCCGGACGTCTTCGACAGTGGGATCTAGGGTCTTTCGATACTTGAAGGGCCGACTAGAGTTGTTCGAGCTCGAAGATGAGGAACTACTACCACCCCGCTGCTGTTGCCATCGGGCATACTGYTTCTCCAGTCGTTCCCCGATCTTTTCCTTGGCCTTTGCACGCGTGACGCTAGAGGGGTCGAGCCAGCACTGAAGCTTGGCGCAAGGGTGAGGCTTGATAACATCAGGMGGATCAGTCCCGACATTCAGAGCCATGATTAGGCCTACCCCCACTGTTTTCATTCGATCCCGAAGTCTCCAGCTGGGTTTGGTTTCGATGGGAGATGGCGGCRAAGATGTTTCTGCTGCTGCCGAGAGTGGTCGTTCGGGGTGMGGATRCTTTCCAGCCATATTCATGTTCCGGAGGTACTGGTGGTGGCGATAGTTCCGATGGTTAGGATTGTTGTAAATCTTATCATAGCTACTGCCYTTATAATACTGATTGAGCATTGACGATGAAGAAGATCCTTTGAGTCCGGAAGTGCCGCCGTTCTTGCCCATCGCAGTGTCGGAAATGGCGCCATTGGTAGATTTTATATTCGAATCCCCAGGAGCTTTCCCCCTCCCAAGGGCAGAGAGAGTCGACGAGGACATGATAGAACTCAAGGAGGTTACCCGCTGCAAAACAGATACATTGCCTTTCTGTGCGTTTGCCGTTTCCCCTCCCGCAGCATCGGCTTCCTCGGAATTGCTCGTTTTGCCAGTGGCTGCGTCCTTTCCATCTTCCGACTTGCCAATTGTTGTTGCGTTGGAAGAACCATCGGTTGAGTGGAGATTGTTCTCGYTGTTGCTATTTCCGCTGCTGTTTTTGTTCGTGGAGACAGCCTYCAGATACGGAGGAACTGTGGGGATCTTGGAATCGTCAAGGTATACGGTGTCCAACGGATGTTGGTGATGCAGTTGCGAATAACAACTGCCTCCTCTGAGAGATGGCCTCARTCCGTCACTGCCAGCATARCCGAAATCTCCGCCGTAGTCATAGGAATGTCGAGGAATTCCAAGTGGATATTGCTGCGATCTCCCTCCTTGACKTCGACGCAGCGACATGGCGATTCTGTTTTTGAGTCGAGAAGTTGAACAGCACGAATAGTCAGCTAGTCGGTCAACTTCAGACCAGATCTAAAGGTGAGGGTTWTGATTCTTCCTACGAAATCAAAAGGGATCTCCTTATGGAGTTAGAKGCATGACATGAAGGAGGGCAAAATGAGGGCAGTCCAACAGACACTTCATGTGTCGTGTTTTCGTGCAGTTGTGAACTCAAATTGGATCCATCATGCATTCTTTCATTTTTTCGTTACTGTAATTTTTAGAAGACCCCTTTCAAGAAGTAGCGTAGCAGCGGACAGCGCATGTCGCGGGACCACGGGTACGAAGTAACGGTACGAGTTACGAGTACTAGAGGTCGATACGCCGTCATACGTTTGGATCACGTAGCGGCCGGTACATCAAGCTTGATGCCCTACAACTTGTATCATATGAATCATATGAACGTAAGGAACGTATCTACGAAGAAGTACTAGGTTTTTTCTTGCTAGATTTCTTTCGTGCTTTGCCGTACGGTACTGTACGGTACCAGTACGTACGTGTGGTACGTGTGAACAAGAAGGGATATGAAGGACTAAATATTTATCGTGAGAACTGCAGTAGTTTTTATCCCTCCTAGCTGGATGTAATCATCTATATCATTATATATTGATGTCAATAGTGAAAAGACTGACAATACYGTCCGCGCTCTACGACCTCTCCGAGGAATATGCTCTCGTGCAACGCAAGAGATCCGAGAAGATTCCGGCGGCGGCGAGGCCAGGACCGGCGGCGGCACCCTTCACGATGAGGGGTGAGTCCGTGTAGAGATCCGTTTCGAAAGCAACGAGGTTTTCAGTATTTTTCAATCGGTACAGCGGATCCAAGYTATCAACGGCCTCGAGGAAACACCGGCACTTTCCACTGTCCTTCTCGATTTCGAACTTGTATCGAAGCTTGCGGCCATCGGCTTCGGCCGCCTTGTATTTTTCCAGCATACCTTCGTCAAGCACTTTCAAATCGTCTAYCGTAAGGTCTGCCTTGGAAGCCAAGTCTTCTGGAAGCATGGACTCGCGTTCGACATCATCGATTTCGATATCCATGCCGAGCTGCCGTGCCAGGATCACGATCTTGCGGGCCACGTCGATCCCCATCAGGTCCTCGCGAAGGTCTTTTTCGGTGAATCCCATTTCCATAGCACGGCCAAAGGCCTCAGAAAACGACGTCTCTTCGTCAAGCAAACTCAGARCGTATGCGAAGGTTCCACTAACGCAACCCCGGATCTTGTTGACAGAATCCCCTGTCTCGATGAGATCACGTAGAGTGGTGAGGACAGGGAGAGCCGATCCGACACTACTCTCGTATTGCCAGTTGACAAAGTTTCCCTTCTGGACATCAATGACCTTTTTGTAGGTTTCGAGGGGTCCAGCGGCGACGTTGCGACTGGGACTGATGAGATCGATTCCAAGTGACATCCATCGCTCGTAATATTGAGCAACCTCCTGGCTGTTGGTCATGTCAATAATGACACGGTGTGGATTGACATCCGCTTCAATTTCTTCTGTGAGTTTCTCGAGGTTCAGATCCACAGTGTCTTCGTCGTCCTCGCTCGACAATTTTGAGATGAGGGAATCCATGGAAAGGCCTTTGGCGTTCTTGGCGATCGACATCTTCTTCGAGTTTGCACTGATCATRACACGCGGACAAACACCGAGTCYATCGATCAACGTGCGGCGTTGCTTTTCGAGCGCATTGATAAACGTGGATCCAATGGCTCCAGTGGTTCCCAAAAGGGTGATACTGGCAGTGGTGTCGGACAACGTGAAGGCCTGGTGGGCCGCACGCAAGGCACGAGTCGTGTCGTCTTTATCAACGACTACCGCAATCTGTCGCTCCGAAGATCCYTGTGCAATTAAGCGGATGTTGACGTTGGCTTTGGAAAGGGAACCCATAAGTGTGGATGAAATACCCGAAGAATACGCCATGCCTTCTCCAACAATAGCGACGATGGACACACCCTTGCACAACGAAATGGATCCCACMGTCGATCGAGCCAATTCTAATTCRAAGGACGATTGAAGGGCATTGATTGCCTTTTGACCCTCATTTTCGGGGACKGCGATGCAAATGGACGATTCACTGCTGGCTTGCGTAATAATCAAAACATTGATGTCGTTGTCGGCCATGGCACCCATGAATTTCTCGGCCACGTTCGATCCACCGATGGTAGAAGCACCCTCTAGCGTCACAAGGGCCACGGAATCTACCGAAGTGATTCCTTTGATGGGGATTTCTCCCTTTTTGGCCCGCCAATTTTTGACGGAACCTTCCTGGGATTTTTCCGCAAGGGATGGGCTTCTTCCCTGAACGACTGTTCCAGAGAAAGAAGGATTGAAAATATTGCGCACGTAGACCGGGATGCTATCATCGATGCAGGGTACCATAGCCGAGGGGTCTGTGATGYATTTGAGAAACAATAGAGAAAGCAAATCGATGAGATGCTGTTTTGGGGTGAAGGTTGAAACAAAATCGACGTTGCCAAATATTCCTGGTATGCGTTCAAAGATAGATGATACTTACGGAGAACCTGCGCACCAAAATATGCAAGCTCGAGGGCTTCGTCGTACTTCAGCGAGCCAATCGAAAATGCTTCTGGAACCCTTCGGGGATCGGCGGTGTAAACACCGTCGGTGTTTTTCCACATCGTCACCCGGGAGGCCCCGGTCAGCTTGGCAAAAATCGTAGCACTGTAATCACTTCCCGAGCGCTTCAGTGTGGTAGGGACCCCGTCGATGGTGGAGGCCACGAAACCGGTAACAACGATGATCGGAGAAATTCCGGACTGGTAGTCGCAATCGTGCATTCCCCTGTCCTTGGCCACGGTGTTCCACCAGTCCGAGAGCTGAGAGGTGGTTTCTTCCCAGAGGGGGACGACGCCGCCAGTGGAGGCCTCTCCCTTTTCACCGAGGCCGCTGCTGTCGGATTTCACGCGGAGAATGGGCCGGGCGTCGATCCATTCGGCCGGGATTTCCTGCTTGGTTTGCAAGTAGGCGTTGAGCGTTTGCGCCGACCAGATTTCTCCATATCCGGTGACAACTTCCATGGTCACGGATGGAACGGTGTTGATCATTCTCAAGCTCTGTACCAACAACAGAATGTCGTTGGCGTCGTTCCGGATGTTGGCCTCGATTGGATCCGTGACAGATGGCGGCGCCAGTTCGGTCAGGATACTGATCTGTCCTTCGATGGCTTCCATCAAGACAGTTTTGGCGGCTGCAAGATCGAYGAGGGCCGAATCGACCACCTTGACGAGCAAGTCGGTCATTCCGCCCCTTGCACTAACAACGGCCATGGTTGGAACGGCACCCTTGCCCTCGTTGTTTTCTTTGCGGGTTCCCGAAGCCTCGGCGATCAGAAGATCCCCAACCGTTTTATAGAGTTCGGCGGTCGCGAGAGACGCCCCCCCGAATTTGTGCACCTCCCAGGCGTTTTGTGATCCCTTGGGGGAGACGATGTTTTCCGCGCTGGCGTCGATAGCGAAGTCTACATCGGTGAGATCGGCCGCAACCGAGAGCTGTGTGGTGGCAACAGCYGTTTGAGACGATGTCTTTCTAGCGGAGAGTGCGGCGTACCGTCCGGGAGAAAAGGCCTCGGCAAAGGGAAGAGAAAGCGCAGCTAGCGCGACAACACCGCAAAACCGCATCTTTTTGACGTATGCGTACTATTGTTTAGTGTTTGCGACTACAGGAAGTTAGTATAGTGCAGTCTCTGTTTGCAGGATATAGTCTTTCTTAGTATTGAACAGTGTAGATTGACAATAACGAATTCGGGATCGGAATTTGCTACTGCACGATGTAAGGCCGGTAAGGAAAGGAAAGAAGAGAAAGAAGATCCATTGCACTTTTTAATCGGCAGCTTACCGTTGACGAGGCAGCTGCGGGGCGCCAACACAAACAACTGCACGAAGTTTTTCTTCCTCGTGATTTGCAAAAAATATCGGATCACGGMATTTCTTTTTCTGGTCGTAGTGTAACGTATCATTGTACGGTGTTGCGCKACGCTTCGGCAACGAAATTGCGTGCGTATTTGGCCCGGTCGTGGTSGTCAGTCTTCGTACGTTTAAAATCTCAATATTTGTGGGCCATGAATGGTTTGGGATTTTCGAGCACCTCCGGTCCGCCTATATTGGAGTTTCACAGGCACATCTTTTTGCATACGATCCAAGGGCGTTGAAGAACATCGGAGCTTCTCTGGGTGCCAAGGGAATTAAAATWATTTGATTTTGAACAAGAAATAGTGATGGGTGGAAAAAGTCAAAGTATGTATCATAGATATGCTATGAATGTATTCTATCAAGGTAAGAGTGAGGATCACCAATCGTGCAAGGATCTGGCACACACGTACAGCACGCTCTTTTAGTACTCGTACKAGTACGACAGATGCACGTCATCGACGACGTCGCGACAGATTTTGTTTCACTGTYAAATTGCYKAMGWGACAGATTKTGTWGTCAGAAACACGCGACGAWAAGTGAAGRCTTCAGGCCATTCCTAAGAATAAAGTAGCAACTGCAGCGACACTCCTCGTGCTGCTTATSCTTCCACTKAAGTCCTTTCATACTTTTTCTGTGCTTTAAAAGTCGAAAGATAACCCTTGCTTTGATACATTGACAACAASAAACGTAGAAMATATYTCATCCCGACATGATTTCGACCTTGGGAATTCGCACCACCGCAATCGCCCCCTTGGCAATTGTCGCGCTCTTCGTTGTTCTTATCGTTTCGTCGGATCCCACCAGTGCTACCGCAACCACAAGCAGCACTCCCGTTCTTGGATGCGAAACAAAAGACTCTTTAGGATGCGGAGATATCATCATGCTCGAAGACTTCACAAATCCGCGGCACAAGTGGAAAGAAATGAACGATCCGGGTGCGTACAGCATTGGAACGGATCGATSRATCGATCAATCGATGTTCTTTTTCAGTGATACTCGATGTCACACTATATCTTGCCTGATGCTGWTGCATTTCCCTCAACTTTCTTGCTCCTGTCCCGAAAAATATTCTTGTTCTGTCGCTCATATTCACGATTTCGTGTAACRCAAAAATTCCRTGCCAAACCATTTTGTTCCGTGGAACAGTCATGGGAGGAAAATCGACCGGAACCTTCACGGTCGATACCGACCAAAAGGTAGGGATCTTTCACGGCTCGGTCGAAATAGTATCSTTTCTCGATGCWCCCGGATTCGTCAAGGCCGAAACCACACGCGGCGAATCCTGGCCCGACGTTTCCACATGCAACGGGCTGAGGTTTGCCTTGAAGTCATCGACACCATCCTACAAGGGATTCCGTGTCAGCTTTGGTCACAAGCGGCCCCCGGGTTCCTTTCCGTACAYTTACGGATTCAAGACCGACCTCCACCTACCGGAGAGCGACGGAACAGACGAAGATGAATTCCAGCAGATCGAGCTCCCATTTGACTCCTTTACCGACAAGTGGGACGCCGGGAGCGGGGACGCGATTGTCACCTGCAAAGAAAACAATGAGTTCTGCCCGGACGCTGAGTCGCTGAAGGATCTTTACTCCATCGGCGTGTGGGGGGAAGGCGTCGAGGGAATCGTCGATTTGCAGATTCGGTCTATTTCTGCCTACGGATGCGCCAGCGACGACGCAAACAACAGCAGCGACGCCAGCGACGACGGTGAAGACGAATCTTCGGTCGTTGCGATCGAAGACTTTTCCGACCCTAAGCATGAATGGAGGACCATGAACGATCCCGTCATGGGGGGTCAGTCCGAGTCATCTCTGGAGCTCCACGATGGAATGGCGTCCTTCGAGGGAACCTGTGCCATTGTTCCCTTCTTGCACGCTCCGGGGTTCATTACCATGACCACTGGTGCACACTATGGCCCGGGCAATCCTTTCAAGTCATTGTTCCGCCGCTCGACGACCAACAATAGCAACAAAGGCGAGTCTTCCTTTCCCGATGTTTCTTCCTGCAAGGCCCTCTCGATCACGGTCCGGAGCCGCGACGCGGACACGTACGAGGGATACTACGTGAGTTTCGGCACCGACCGCGTTCCCGGGGGGCACCACGCCATGGGCTACAAAAYCCACTTTACCGTTGATAGCAACAACGAGTTTGTGGAGCTGACCCTGCCCTTTTCCGACTTYAGCGCGCACTGGGACGATGCCACCGGAAAGACCACGGTRACCTGCGAGGAAGATCCAGCGGTGTGCCCCACCATCGAAACCCTCAGAGACATGAAGACCATCTCGTTCTGGGCCGAGGGCGTCGAGGGAACGATCGCCCTGGAYATCAAGTACATTGGTGCCTCTGGTTGCGACGGCGAGCCAGCCCCTGGGGTCAGCGCGGCGGCGGGAATGGTGGTCGGAGGGGCCCTGTCGAACACCGGCATCGAGCGGCCGTGCTCTCTGGGAATGCTGGCAATGGTTTCTGTATTGGTCCTATTGGTGGCACGCTCCCGCGGCCGCAGGGGTTCTCGGGTATCGCAGTCTTCYGAGTATGTGGAAGTCAAGCAACAAGCGATCKTTGTGTAGGGTTCCGATCCGGCCCCACGAGCAAGCAAATCGAACTAGACTTTTGTTTCCGTACACATTTTGTTTGCACCTCTGYAATTTGATCTGTAACTTCGTGTAGTATTTAACGAGCCTAAAATTAACCCCAAATCCCAAACTACTAAAACAGCWTTAGTCCAAGATTRACCATCTCAGACCATGGCCTAGTTCCTTTGACAATGTACMCTCATCCGGCATGGAGGAATTGGAAACTGATCGAATGATACCGAACAAAAAATCGAAACCAAAATCGATTCTGTGATGCCTGGTGAGGGGTCGGGCCGGCAGCATTTTGTATAGTGCAGTTTTCCCGAAAGAATCCTGTGCATCATGGAAAGGAGCTTCTAGCCGTTTTCTATGGTTTTTGAAAATGAAGATAAAGCACGTAGCATGCATTGATTTGTCGGATGACACTATCGTATAAAAGAGCCCTGATCGTTTCACTCGAAACACGCAATTCATGCACGGAGCACAGAGTGCTGGTTGTGTTGCAGTGGGTGTTTGCAMTTTCAAAATCGGTTCCCCCAGTTTTGGGTGGGGTGGAATGGGGTGGGGYGGGCGTTGCTCTGTGTGGCCCGTTCCTTGCTCACTGCACCGCGCAGCACGAGCGCGCCTCGCTCTCGCACACCAGGGCGGAGCAGACCGCCTGGCAGGGCGTCAGGCCCGAGGACCCGCGCTGCCACCGGTTGACGACGGAGTGYGGATCGTTCCTCTGGATGGCCAGGACGGCATCCCCCGACAGGGCCCGTCCGCTCGCCGTGTCGACCACCACGACCGCCGGGACCTTTCCCACCCCGCCCAGAAGCGCGAGGAGCGTCCCCGTCCGGGGGTTGCTTCCGCTTGTGCAAGGCAGAACGGCAAAGCCGGTCCCGCGGCAAAAGCGGGAGGTTCCCTCGCTGTCCTTGTGGTTGTTGTTGTTGCCGCTGTTGCTGCTGCCGCTGTTGCAAAAACCGGTTTCCTCGTCGCAAAAGGGCAGCGGAATGTCCCCGCCGCCTCCGCATCCATCGGTGAGGTCTACCACAAAGGTGCTCATAACGTCGTGGTAGTCGGTTGCGAGGAGTTTTCGCAGGGCCAGCGTGTGGGCCGAATAATAGAACCGGTCGCCCACGCCGGTGTCGGTGTCGCCGGCCTTGGTTCCGGCCCTTCGCCATCCCTGGATCACAAAGAACGCGACAAACCGGTGCCGATTGACGACATCGRCAAAGGGCATYGATGCAGACGAAARCTGTAGGAGTTGAAGCTGCTCCTGCACAACCGCATTGTTGGTTCCACCGCATTCCTCGTCGGCATGGACGGCCGATGTTTGGTSTGTCATGGACCTTCGTGTTCTCCTCCTTCGTTTCTTTTGCAGTTCCAGCTGGCTTGCTCGCAGGGTTTCTCCGTGGTACCGATAGACGGACACGGTGGCGTTTTCGACCGGATTGGCATTGGCACTCCTCTCGCCACCGCTTCCGTATGGGAATGCCCCTGTGGGCCCYTTCCCGATCTGCCCCTGGATGAGTTTCAGCAACCCACGGATTGGTTTCCGTCGCGGAGCACTTCCTATCGTAGCTGCCGCAACTGCCGTGGTTGCACGACCTCCTTGTGAGTGACCGCCATCCGATGCGGTCCGTCGCGGGGGACCACATGGGCGGGCCGTGTTGTTGTTTGGGTCGCCTCCTCGGCGCAGCATCTGTTTTCTTATTGCGGATCAAACAACCGTGGAGCAATCTAYCGAYCAAACTTTGGAGGAAGTGCTSAATCAGAATGGATTGAAATCGAATCGACGCGAATCTCGATGAGATAGAACAAGAAATAGGATAGTATTCAATTCGCTAGGAGGATTGTCGTCTGTGAAGTTTTCTATGATACTATTTTGTTTTGATTATCCTTTGCGTTCATGTTCCTTTCCTCTTGACATTTACTGTACGTAGTATTCTGCAACCCTACGGTAGGTATAGCTCTAGTGCACTCGCCGTAGTACTCGAATGTACTACTCATACTCTAATACTACGTACTCATAACACCAGTAGTTCACGAAGAGACAGGAAAAGAAAAAGGCGAGAAAAGATCGCCTCTCTCACTTTCCCGTTTTTTTGAGTCACGGTTGCCGGGAACAAACTATGCCACGTGGAAGTATAAGGGAGCTCGTGAACCAGTTTTCCATCCATCAGTCAACAATCACCAAACAAACAAAACTTCGATGGGAAAAGTGAGTTTTTTGTTTTGGTTTGTGATTGGTCTTCTTCGGTGGCAGTGAAAGTCGAAGGCACTGTATTAGGAATGAGTGTTCAATAATAATCTGAACCCTGACAAAAAAGTGCTGTTTTTGGTTTTTGATATTTCGACTTCCATGATTTCRAACGAACAGAACCGATTCAGTAGTACTATTTGCTATTTGTCTATTGTCTTGTCTAGGGAGGASAGAAGAGACCACAACGCCACGAGACGGGACGGGATGAGACACTAACCATGGGCGATAGAAMCTACAAGAACAAGGAGGAAAAGGATGCAAAGGCGCCGAGTGACAGCGCCCTCACCGACGATGGCAACGGCGAAACCAACAATGACAACGGGTGCTGTTACAAGCGAGCCGCCCTGGCCYTCCACCAAGCCGACTACTTRTTGATTCTGGCGGGTGCCGGTATGTCGGCCGATTCCGGCCTGAAGACCTACGAGACCATGCCAGACCGATACAGGCAACTCTGCGATCCAGCCCGAATGGCCACCATGGACGACAACAACTACAATTATTGCCACGAATTCCAACAATTCTGGTACGACTTTGCGGTCCGGTATGCCGACACCCAGCCCCACAGRGGCTATGACATCCTGGACCAATGGTGCCACGGGGGAAAACTAAAGCGGCTCTCGAAACAAKACCATACGTGTTCCGGGAGCGAAACAGAAACACCCAAGGGAACGAATGACAAGCAAGAATCTAATGCGGTAKCAGGTCGCTCTTCCCTGGAAGGCCACAAGTGGTGGGTCTACACGTCGAACGTGGACGGACACTTTCGCCGGTATCCCAGCTGGGGCCCATGGAACAACGAGGAAGATAAAAGCAGTAACAATAGCAACAGCAACGTCAGCAGCAACGTATGCGAAATCCACGGATACGCCGGGGTCTTTCGATGTTCTTGTGGAATCGGATACGCGGGCGGCATCGGCCCGGAACGCTTTCCGAGAATGGGACCCCCGTGGAACCAATGGAACCAAAGGGTCGATGAATGCCCGACGGTAACACAAAAGTGTCATTTCGAGACCGAATCCCTGCAGGAACTCCTGCAACGGACAGCGATCAGCAGCAGCAGCAGCAGCAGCAGCAACAACAACAACAATATCAATCCACAAGAGCAACCACAACCACGACAGCGACTCCTATTGTGCAAGAACTGCGGGACCCTCCCCCTCCGGCCGAACGTCTTGCTCTTCAACGATACCGACGAAAACGTCTTGGTCCCCATCCAGCGCCAGCGGGACCTGTACCAGGACTGGGAGGCCATGGTTGAGGACAGGGTGTGCCACGAGAAGAAACGCCTGGTGCTGGTGGAGCTCGGGTGCGGGAAGACGGTTCCCGCCGTCCGACAGGAGAGCGAGGACGTTCTGCGGGAYGCCACGGACCTGCTGCGGTGCGKTGGCAGCGGGACRCAGGACGGYGGCCGTGGCGACGACGACGAAGCCGCTGCCCCGGTCACGCTCGTCCGCATCAACCCGAGGGACGCGGAACCCGACGGACGCCACAACGCGTCGAGCGTGGTGTCGATTTTCGACACGTCGCTCCGGGCCCTGGAGCGGATCGACCGCGAGCTGGACGCCCTGCTGTGATGACATGGGATGGGATGGGATGGGATCGAATGCGGTGCAACGCGGTTTCTCCCCTCTCGAATGGAACCAAAAACAAATCTACAACAGAACACAACAAACAACAAACAACAAACAACAAACAACAAACAACAAACAACAAACAACAAACAACAAACAACAAACAACAAACAACAAACAACAAACAACAAACATAGCAACGATCCGCGAACGAAACCATATTTTGATCTTTTTCCAATCGAATCCCATTTCGTGGACCTTTCATTTGTAGCCATTCCGAAACGTTCAGGGCGGCGTGTAGGCACCAATCACTACGGAGACAAGGCTATGCGCCATGGCACGGGGAAGGGGACCAGAAGTGAACCGCAAAAACCCACGGCCAGAGTTATTTGTGTAGTGAACTCTCTACTTGTTTTACTTCTTTTGTTACGAGCAACAAATGTAAAGATAATCGCAAAAGCAAATCYAGGTTTTTCCTGGGGATTTTGTCGCAGTACCTTCTGGTAGACTGACCGGATGCTAGAATCTAGGATACGTCGACTGATCTGTCTGTCAGTCGACAGATATTTCATCGAATTTTGAATTTTAAATTGCCCCTCAGCAGCAAGAACGAGTTCCTACGATGAAGTTATACTTTTCTCAACTTTGCGATGAAAAATACAAAATAAATTATCGTTCACCCCCGTGCTGGACCGTGCGTATCGTGTCGTAGTTTCGTACCTGAAGAGAATTTTTTTATGGGAAACAATGATACGTTGTTGTGATACAACATAGTAAGGCAAACAAACTTAAGACACCGCCACGGCAGTGCTACTTCTAAAAGGCAACTATCACAACACGCAGCAACTGCGTAGCAAGCAAACAAATCATGTCTTCCACACCGCCGCCGCCCCCGCCGCCGCCCCCGGCTTCTTCCCGCCGAAAGCGATCCAGCGAGACCCCCGTGACAAGCGCCAACCGAAGCAACGACGCCGAAGGGGGCTTGCTGTCGCCCAAGTCAACCTTTTCGCAGCCACTTCTGTATTCCACGAACGTCGGCAATGATTCCGCTGCGGTTGGAAGCACCACCAAGCTCCGGGTCCGGATCAAGTCCTTCCACGGGGTCGCCAGGTGGACGTGGAACGTCGGTAACGGAAGCGACGACGAGGTCTGYGGGATCTGCCAGTCGGCCTTCGAGGGGTGCCCACCGGGGGTCAAGTACCCAGGAGACGARTCCCCGGTGGTCTTTGGGACCTGYGGTGYGTTGCGCYTATTGCGTTTGTTCACTGTTGCGTGTATTGGTATTTTCCATTATGCGGTGCGCTGCATCGCATTTTGTTKCGTAGTTGTGTCTGTTCGTGCCRAAAAYACTTCTTATCCCAATTTTTCGTGTGTTCCGTTTTCATCCGCTGCATCCCGTCCGAACCGATCGCGGCACAGGTCACGCCTTTCACCTGCAGTGCGTGGCGACCTGGCTCAATTCGAACAAGCAAACCTGCCCGATCTGCCGTGCCGAGTGGGAGTACGGAAACTCCGGGGATCAGCAGCAATCGCAATCGCAGCAGTCGCAACCCAGCGGGACAGCTCCCGCCAATCAAACTRCGGGAGAAAGCGGTGGTCCTCCGTAAGAAAACCYATCAATCACTACGCTGGCATTTCCTGTGGATGGAACTAAGAAAGAAAAGATCAAATCTATTCCATTTCGTGTACATGATGACATGCGATACGGCTCAAATTGATATTGATCTGTGGACGCGTGGATGATATGGATTCAATTAAGTTCTCACAACAACTTGGCAGAATCGGAGAGTCCTCCCTTGATACACCCCTTCGCATCAACGAAGGCACCTTACCTCAAACATTTGGTTGGTCCTTTTGCAACACGGTCCGAATGACTCCCATAGTAGGCCGGCCATGCTTAATCCATTAGGCAAGGTGCACATTTTTGACCGACCCCTGACAAATTCAAAACAATCGACTCTTCGGATTGGTTGTCCACATGTCTAGGKYGCAGTTGCGTATTGCATTATTTTCTTTTCCCCCGATGATGCAAATTTCGAATACAGAAATCTGCTATGGTATTGCAACGAAATCAAATGCGATAGGACAGAGCAAACCGTAACGAAAAATCCAAGGGTTCGCTTCTCTGTTGCAGGGAAAGGCAATTTGACCGTGCGAAACCTCAAAAAAAGGCATCTAAAAAATGCAGTGCTACTTGAAACTCGTAATGGCGCCGAAAGAAARGCTCGCAACTAACATCGATAGAGATATCCGAAAAGCCGTAGCGAAACAAAGAACATATCCGGAGAACTAATGAACGAACCAATAGTCGTTGCAATCTTCAAAAGTAAAGCAACGCCATGGCAGTACGAGGTACAAAACGCATGGAATAMATTTACCTGTACTAAATGATTTCTATATTGTAACTACTCTAAGGTATTCTTGACATTTKCACTGTTTCCGGTTTTGCCGCACCACATTCATTTCGCCGGATTGCMGACGTATTCTTTTGCTTGCGGTTAGAAATCGAACTGTGCCAGGGCAAAGGCAAAGGCGTGGATCGCATCGAACGGGGCACCAAAGTCGACGTTGAACTCGTTGTCCTTCCACTTGACCATCTGCAGGCAGCAACCGCCGCTGCCGTTTCTGCTTTCCCGGGAGGCRGCRCTCGTGCTTGTGKCGGATCCCACCAGCTGCATGTTCTTGCCCGAGGTCTCCCTGCCCCGGCCTCCAAAGTCCAAGACCCGCTGGCCGCCCGTTTGGCGGCTGGGTTCCTTCGTCTCGACCGGTGGCCGTCCCGCGATGCGGACCTGTGCGTACCGGGGGCGGCCTCCCTCCACCAGGGACCGGGCGACGCTCACCTTTTCGTACTCGATGCTTGCCACCGGGGTCTTCCGGGAGCTGGCCTTGTCGTGGAGGACGAGCTCGTAGGAGATGACGACGGCCTTCTTGCTGTTCTTGCGCCGCTTTGTAGTTTTCATGAGGGAGCCTAGGATCTCCTCAAACGGCTCGAAGCCGGAGTGGCGCGGTGGTGCTACACTCTTGAGAATGATCTGCCCGCCATCGGAGGGCGGGTACTTCTCGGCGCAGAACATCGGGTGGGCCCCGCTTTCGGCCGATTGCTGGTACATGATGAACCTAGTCTTGCTTTCGTCCCGGCGGATCATCGATTCCATGAAGAAACMATTCTTGCTCCGGGGGGTGTGGGCCTTTTCGATCGGGACTCGAAGGTCCAGCGACGCCGCACCCTCGTCGTAGGGAGTCGGCTCCTGACAAGGGACGCYGCGCTCGTTCTTCGCGAGGAGGAGGCYTTGTTCGGCGGTGTAGATGTTGGTGTCGTCGTCGGCCTCGGAAGAAGAGATGGAAAAGGTTCGAGATATCATCCCCTTGTTGMATTCACCCGAGAGAAAACCACGAGTTGASGTCCCATTCCGAAAAATCGCGACGCTGTTGCTGCTACTACCATTTGCGGTATCCATCGTTGTCGACAAGTTGTTCGTGTGTTGGCTCTCGAAGGAAGATGAACTTTCAGAAAAGAACAGAGAATGAAATTTATRAAAYGAAGCATTTCATATCCTTTGGCTTCGAACCGGTGGAAGGATGCTTCCTAGTTGCTTATCAGTCACCTTCATAGGCAGCGCAATTATAGGTTTTGGTTTCTTTTACAATTGTCGAATTTGGTTTTTCAGATATTTGCGTCAGGTTTTTTGAGAGATAGGTTCAAAACTAGTAATCGGATCAAATTTGTGTGACATCGAAAATCGAGAACAAAAAGTACCTACGTTATGCGCGAAAACTATGTTTTATGCGCATGCTATGCGTGATTGATTTGCTGAGTCAGTCACAGTTTTGAATAATTATTGTGGACAAAATGCTTTGCCGTCCACGCAAACCCAACACCCGCACCAGTCAATCAATTTTTCTTTCCTGAACAGAGTTTTCAAAACAAAATCCCCCTTATCCGATGTTATCATCAGTCTGTCTGCCGGCTCGTACGTAATACTACCCTTGTCAGGATGCATGATGCATGATGCATGATGCATGCTGATGGGTTGTTCCTTCCTGACGATTTCGAAAAAAGGAGATGATGGGTTCGATGTTCTCCTGTACGAGTACGAGTACCTGCTCTGAGTTCCTAGATAAATACTAGTAATACTTCTAGCAGTAGTAGACGATGTTACTTCATGAACCCAAATTGAATGCAAACAATACAAAACACACTTTCTCGTTACAACTACCGACTTCTTAAAAATTCGACACTTGGCTAGATGAACTAAGTTCGCTTGGCGTTGTCAATGAAGTCGACAACAACGATGGGGCGTTTCACGCCATTCATCTATGTGTCCGYCCTTCTGCTCCGGTTKGCGATGCAACCGGGGATCCTTTTGCTCAAGTTYGTATCGATTGCCACGAACAATGCGGATGGGTTTTCGACGACGAGGAACACACCGATGTGCTCGATAAGCTTTCGAAAGAACTTTGATTCGTCGATCAAAAACAATCCTTTCGCGTCATCGTCCGGGGCGTCGTCGCTGTTTTCCTCCCCGGCTGTTCAAGAAGAATTCTCCGATAAGCCAGTTTCGAACAGCAATCCAGAAACAACGGACGCTATAGATACCGCAGAGTTAAGAGAGGAAATAGAAAAGCTTGTGAAAAGCAAATCTTCCGTTGCGCCAATAAAAGCAACGAAGGTTCTCGACGAAATGTTTGAGTTTTATGMGGGTATGAATACAAACRGCACCACGAGTGTTGCCRCTGAGACGACAGAAAACGATGGGCCATCGTACGGACATGGAAGCAATACCACTAAAATATATACASCATTCAATGTCCACGATTGCACAAAGGTTATCGGCGCTTGGTCCAAATCGCGACACAAGAATGCTCCGAAGGAAGCACTCCGGATATTGAAGAAGATGAACRMAATCTACAAGAAGATTGGGGGCAAACACATCCGTCCGAATGTTGTAACGTATACATCTGTGATAGCGGCATACGCTCAGAGGGGAGATATCGATGGTGCTTCCACCGTGTTCGAGATGCAGGTGAACGATTTCAAAAACGAAAAGAATTACGCGGCCAAGCCAAACKCCCGAACCTTCAAAACCATGATCAATGCTTGCACAAAATCTCGTGAAAAGTACGCACCGGAAACTGCCGAAAAAATACTAGCAACGCTTAGTGATTGGTATGCCTGTGGACAACTGAAAGAAGGACCTTGCACAATTACCTACAGCAGCGTAATCAACTGTTGGACAAAGAGCAGCTTCGAGGAAAGTCCGGAACGGGCCCGGGCGCTCCTTGAAACGATGCTTTCCCAATACAAGGAAGGCAACACCAATGTCTGCCCTAATGGTATTACCTATGCGTCTGTACTGGATGCATAYGCACGATGGGGAAATGTTGAGGGCGCCATGGAGGTTTGGGAGATGATGAAGAACGACTACCGATCGGGGAACAAAGAGGCGCGGCCGGTGGTATACATGTACACGATCCTCATCAAAGCGTGGGCGAAGTCGGTTTACCCCTCCGCACCCTATGAAGCCGAAAAACTTCTCWTGGAAGTTATTGACTTGTACTCCAAGGGCGAGCTCGACGAAGGCCCAAACAATTTTACCTATGGAACACTGATCAATTGCTGGTAAGAAAACTCGATACCATGACATTGCTTCTCGCGACGATCGATCCTTTCGTTGAAATACATGATCTTACCTTTCTGTTTCCTCTTTTTGGATTCCTCGTYTTCGCAACAGGGCAAAGTCCCAATACAGCGAGGCCCCACAGCGCGCCCGTGAAATCTTAGAATCGATGATTGCCGAATACAAAAATGGCGACGAACGACTCATGCCGAATTCGGTGACCTACGGTGCGACCATGGATGCATTTGCGAGGAAGGGCGATACCAAGGGTGCCATGGAAATCTTCCAGATAATGAAAGAGGATTACGAGTCGGGCAACATTCGCGCGAAGGCCGATGTCAGGATATACGGAACTCTCATGAGTGCCCATGTTCGATCGGGGGACAAAAACGCACCACTGGAAGTCGAGAAACTCTTGATGGAGATGGTCGACCTCTATGCTAAAGGAGAGTTCACGGAAGGTCCCAATACGTTTATWTACGGCACTCTCATCAACTGCTGGAGCAAATCCGAGCTGCCCGAGGCACCGAGGCGTGCTCGAGAGATTCTCGAGGCGATGATCGCCCAGTACAAAAAGGGAGACAAGCATCTTACCCCGGATTCGATTATCTACAATTCCGTTCTRGACGCCTGCGCACGACAGGGAGACATCGAGGGGGCCAATGCCGTGAGGAAGCTGATGCAGGACGATTTCGACTCGGGAAACAAGCGCGCCGTACCGAATCTTCGAACCTACAGCATGCTCATCTACGCCCATAGCCGGGGCGGCAAGCCCAACGCACCGGCCGAGGCAGAGAAGCTACTGGTAGAAATGCACGACCTCTATTCCAGAGGAAAACTCAAAGAACCCCCCAACACGATCTCGCACAGCATAGTCATCAACTGCTGGGCAAAGTCCAATTTTCCCGAGGGCACCCAGCGTGCACGCGACATTCTGGAATCTATGCTGTCTCGGTGCAAAAACGGCACGAGCAACTGCAGGCCCAACGCAATMACGTACCACTCCGTCCTTGATGCCTACTCGAGACGGGGCGACATCGATGGTGCGAATGAGATCTGGAAGATCATGATGGACGACTTCCGATCGGGCAACGGGGCAGCCCGCCCGGAACGACAGACGTTTAGCATTCTCATCGACACCTGGTAAGTTTTCGAAAACGTGCATCAGTCCACCGATCGCGAGACGAGGCCCAGAGCGCAATGCTGACTATTGCTTCTTCTTTGCTCTTGCGGCATTCAGGTCAAAATCCGATAAGCAACAAGAGGCACCCATAGAAGCCGAGAAGTTGTTGCAGGACATGATCGATCAATACGAGAGGGGAGACATTTTAGAAGGCCCCGACGCCATAGTGTACTCCAGTGTCATCAACTGCTGGGCAAAATCGGGGCTTCCGGAAAGCCCGAAGCGAGCACGCGACATCCTAGAATCCATGCTGCACCACTACCAAAACGGAAACGAGAAGGTTCGACCCAATATGATCACGTACAACTCTGTCTTGGATGCCTACGCTCGTAACGGTGACATCAAGGGTGCCCTCGAAATATGGGAGTTGATGAACGACGACTACCGTTCCGGGAACCTCTCCGCAGAACCCAACATTCCTTCCTACAACACTCTCATCAACGCTTGGTACGTAACRGATTTTTGCTTCGAAAGCYGGGAAACGAGTTGACAATTTTCTCATCGTTGTTTGTTTGCTACCGGGAAACGATCCACCACGAATTTCTCACCAATKTTTGTTCCTCTCTCACCGGTTGGACAGGTCCAAGTCCAACAAGCAGAAAGAAGCCCCGAAAGAGGCGGAGAAATTGCTGAAGGAGATGATCGATTTGTACACGAGGGGGGATCTGAGGGAGGGTCCCCACACGATCGTATACTCGACCGTGATAAACTGCTGGGCGAAATCGGACCTCCCCGAGAGCSCCCRGCGTGCCCGCGACATACTCGAGTCCATGATCCACCACTACCAGAACGGGATCGAGGAGGTCCGACCGAAYACCATAACGTACAACTCGGTTCTCGACGCCTACGCACGGCAGGGAGACATCGACGGAGCCAACGAAATTTTGAAAATGATGGAAGACGATTTTGATGCCGGMAACACGGAMGCAACAGTCGACCTTCGAACCTATAACATCMTCATCGACACGTGGTAAGTACAAGGCATACTAATTCTTTTTGGTGTGGTTGGAATTTTGTTTGGTTGTATTCTTATTTCAATCTGCTGTCTTTTTTCTTCTTGTACAATCCATCCATCTCTGTTCTGTTCTGTTCCGTCCCGTCCGTCCGATAGGTCGAAATCGCTCAATCCCGTGGCACCACGGGAGGCGGAAAACCTCATCCAGAAGATGATCGACCGGAACATCCACCCCACCACCATAAGCTACACCGGGGTGATCAACACCTTTGGAAAATCGAGCCTCCCGGACAGCCACCACCGCGCCCTGGCCATCCTCGAGGAAATGGCGTCGAGGGCGAGGGCCGGGGACGAGGGGGTCCGTCCCAACAAGATCACCTACAACTCCGTGATCGACGCCTTTGCCCGCAAGCAGGACGCCGCGGGGGCAAAGAGCGTGTACGAGATGATGGAGGAGGACTACGAGTCCGGGAACGCGAGCGCCAAGCCGGATCTGACAACCTACAACACCCTCATGAACGCGTGGTGAGTCCTGTCATGTCGTGTCATGTCCTGTCTCGCTGCAGTCCTACGCATTGCCGTCGCCTTGCCTTGCCTTGCCTTGCCTTGCTGTCTTTTGTGGCACTGACCGACCGTGTCCTGCCCTGCGTTGCTTGTACCATACCATACTATACCATACCATACCATACCGCACCGCAGGTCGAGATCGGGGAGCACGGACGCCCACTCCGAGGCCGAGGGGATCTTTGCCACCATGAGGCGCCGGTTCGAGTCCGGGGWCCTCGACGAGCCGCCGAACGATTCCACGTACAACTTTTTGCTGGCCTGCCTGGAGGGCGTTCCGGGCAAGGAGGAACGGGTTTGGGACCTGCAGGCGAAGCGGAAGAGACTGCGGTAGCAGCGGCCCGCCGCCGCCTTGGTCGACGCRAAAGCACCGATGCAATACTGTACTCCCTAGTCTTTTTTCCCCAATAGAAAAAAAATCTTCTACCTCGAAATCCATTTCGACCAACCCGTGTGAATCTTGTGCGTGTGTTTCGTTTGTCTTCTCTTCTCTTGTATTGTATTGTATTGTATTGTTAGTGCGAATGGCATTCGCTGCGTTGCGTTGCGTTGCGTCACTCGTTCTCCGGCGGTCCCCCAACGGTTGCGCTACCGGACGTGGTGGGTCGGTCGGCTTCCGTCCCCCTCCGCCCGGAGCCTCCGCATCGCGTCCAGGTCCTCCCGCTCGAGGTAGCCCGACCCGGAAACGTCGAATCGGTCGAACTGGTCCCCGAGCTCGGCGACCTCGTCCTCCCCGACGAGGCCGAGCTCCCCCAGGACGTAGAGGACGTACTCGGCCCTGGAGACCCTCCCGTCCCCGTTCTCGTCCATGGCTTTCGCCCGGCCCTCGGTGAGCCAGGCGGCCCGGTCGGCCCCCGTCCGGAAGAGCCGCTGGGTCCGGGCCCGGATCGAAGCGGTGCCGATCGCCGCAAAGAGATCCCCGGCCGCGGCCAGGAGGGCCGGGACCAGGGCCAGGGAGAGGGCCCGGCCGGCCCGGGTCTTGGGGCTGAAGTCTCCRAARCCGATGGTGGTGGCCGTCACGAGGGAGAAGTAGACCGAGTCGGTGGGGCTCCAGCCCTCGATCCTGCCGAGGAGCAGGCCGCCGGAGAGAATCACCAGCAGCGGCCGTGCCAGGGACCCGAGCAGGGGGAGGCACCGGCCGAGTCCCTTTCTCGCCTTCTTCCCGGCGGGAGGGCTCGCGGCGGAGGCGGCAGCAGCGGACGACGCCGTGGGGTGCGAGCGCGGGGGAGGACCGCTGCCGGCAGGGAGCCGCGGGTTTCCGCTGGTCGGCAGCTGCTGCTGCTGCTGCTGCTGCTGCTGTCTGTTTTGTTGTTGCTGCTGCTGCTGCTGCTCCCGCTCGGCCTTGCCTCGCAGGTGTCCGGGCAGGTTGGCCTCGTAAAAGGCCATGGTTTCCTTCGTTTGCTGGGTCCGAAAGACCCTTTCCGCGGCCTCGGTTTCCAGCTGTACCAGCCTGGTCCCGATCGCTGCGATCGCCGAGGACCACAGGAGGACCCCGGAGAGGCCAAAGAGGGCCGCAAAGAKCCTCCCCCCGGGGGTCGACGGGCAGAGGTCCCCGTACCCGACGGTRCTGAGGCAGACGCAGGAGAAGTAGAGGGCGTCGAGGACCGACCAGGAGGCCTCCCGGAAGAGCCGTTCCGACCGGTAGGCCACCGCCCCCACCAGCAGGCAGGAGGCGATCGCCATTGTTGCCTTGCCGGGGGAGAGCCCGTGGAGGGAGCGGACGCCCCCGGGGGGATCCTTTTGCGGAGCCCCTTTGGGGGTCCGGCCACCGGTGCCCCTGGTCCCCGGGAGCTTCTCACGGAGCCTCGAAAGGGCCGCGGTGGCGGACCGCAGGCCGAGGGCACGGGCCCCGGAAAAGCCCCCAACGATTCTATTGCTGCTGCTGCTGCTGCTGTTGCTGTTGCTATTGTTATTGCTGCTGCTGCCATTGCTATTGTTATCGCTGCTGCCATTGCTATTGTTATTGCCGTCACTGCCAGCATCGCCACCGATGGACACGAACAACCCCCGGCTGGCACGGCAGTCCTTTCCGAGGCGAAGGCTGTGGCTGTGGCTGTGGCTGTGGCTGTGGCTGTGGCTGTGGCTGTGGCTGTGGCTGTGGCTGTGGCTGTGGCTGTGGCTGTTGCGGATGCTGGTGGTTTGGAGGAAAGTGCCGGTGGTTTTTGTTGTGGGTTTGACGCAGGGTTTGCCAGCGAAACCAGCAAACGAAGGCGCAGCCAAACCGGCCGGCCCTTGAACACCGCCGAGGGCTCTTGCACGCAGGGCGGCCGAACCCGCCACCAGGAGCGGGAGCCACCGGGCCCTCCCGGAGGACCGAAGGGGAAAGCCGCAAGGATCCTTTCGCGGGGGAGGCCCCCGGGCCTTCTCGCCGGGTGGCATGTGCCGTGCCGTGTCCGGTGGAAGCAGAGCCGTTTTCCGAACAAGGCTTTGTGGGTGTGTGGGGGTTGTTTGGGGGGTTCCGAAAGGAAGGAGTGCCTTGTCCGGGATCCTTGGTTCACTGCTACGGCAGAAGTAGTTCCGTTTGGAAGATCTGCACTGCCAACCGGAGCAGAATAGCCGGGGCCGAAGGAAAAGAACCGTACGAAATCCCAAATCTGAACCAAAAGACGTGTCTAGTGTCTACGAAGTCTCCCAAGATCTAAGATCATCGAGTTCGAGGTACATACGTACCTACTGGTATGATGAGTCGGGAGTACAAATCGTAAGTACAGTACTACTCCTCCGTCGCTCGGCTATCAGCTCTCAGCTCCCTCGTGCTGGTTGTGGTACGTACGGTACTTACTTGGGAAGTACGAACTCGTACGGTACGGTACGATACGATACGTACGACTAGATCCTAAAAAATCCGTCTTTGGTTGGCGTCATTTTTGACGGGATCACGAGTTCGTACGTACTCGTAGTCGTACCGTATGTATTTGGATCGCATCGTTTACGTATCTACCGGTATCTATCTACGGTATGATATTCATTCGCGAAGGTATGGTACTCGTACGTACCGTACTTGCTACCGTACGGTACGAGCATGAACAGGAGAACACGATCGATGAACGACCCTCGTTCTTCAACCAAAATCTGAATCATCCGSACGGTTCAGTACCGTACCGTACGTACCGGTACGACACAAACACCACAAAGAACTTTTACCGCCCGTAAAATGCAGTAGACGCCCTACGGTAGGACGCTGCTCTCCGCCCGCAGCAGGATCGAAGTGGTTCCTTGCCGGAAGGAAGGAACGAGGGAAGAAAGGAGCAGGAGTCACCGGTTTGTATCGACCTCCGATTCGACCGGGTTGGAAGGAGAACACGGCACGGCGAACACACAAAAACAACCCACAAACCACAACCCACGAACCCAGCACCACACCCAAACAATCCACAGAGCGACGGGCAAACCACAGAACCATCGCCCCGGTTCCCGCCCTGCTTCCGGTCCGGCGTCGGCAAGGGCACCGCCGACACACGCAGGGGTGCGGTGCCCCCGGCCGACCCAGGGTGGACAAAGACTTTTCCCCCCCCGCGAGCCGTCCGCCACTCGCGGTCGGTAGGCGATCGTCCGAAGCAGGGCGACGATCAAGGGAGGGGGAACCGAACCGAACCGTTCCGGAACCGAGACGACCACAAGCCCGTTCCGGTCCTTCCGACAGGGCCGAGGGGGGTGGCCGGAGGCGTTCCCGCGGCGCAACGAAGATTCCMTGCCCCGGGGTCGCTTGGCGGRATGCCACCCATCATTWSATARSCCYAGAGGGAATGRTGKTTKGCAGCAWTGRAGGATACGGCCGTGTGGCTCAATGGTAGAGCTTCAGTCTTCGAAACTGAAGGTTGCGGGTTCGAGCCCCGTCATGGTCACGTGATTCWRCTTGTTCTTCCGTCATAGTATAGTGGCTAGTATCCCCGCCTGTCACGCGGGAGACCGGGGTTCGATTCCCCGTGACGGAAACCTTTTGGTGGCCTCTCCAAAGCACAYACCAACTCGAGACAGTCCCACTTTTTTGGGTCACGATAGGGCCTGCTTGCGTTGCACTCGTTTTTCGAGAGGCTCTATTCGTTCCAACACGTACGTACGTACCATACATCGGACGGTGGTACAATACGCACCGTGCTACGCATCCACGTTTCAAGTGTGCGGTCTACGCATTCTGCTCAACCCGCCACAATCACCAAAACCATCGTTGAGCGTCGCTCTGAATTATGAAGAAAATCATAGGTTGCGAAGACAGTCTTGCTTGTTTAGCTCAGTTGGTTAGAGCACTTCATTAGTAATGAAGAGGTCCGTGGTTCGAATCCGCGATCAAGCTGTTTCGTTTTGCTATCGGCCACATACATTGATCCGATTGACGACACCGCACCGCAACGGATGAGGAAGCCTTCTTCCGATCTCCTACCAAGGCACCATGGCTGTCATCGTCCCCAGCGGCTAGCCCACGAGCCACCGGAGGGACGAATGGACTGCAACGGTATTTTTCTAAAAGAAAAGGGCAGTAGATACAACACGGTCTGCTGTTGCTTTGTGGCAAAGCTCGTTACGTAGTTAGTTTGTTTAGTTTGTTACTGTACTTTTTCGCACGCCCGTGCCTTCTATAAAACTACTCGTCGTGCCGGGCCGCAGTAGGGTTGCGTTTTTGTTTTTGATTCGGCCGGTTTTGAGATCRATGAAACCAAGCCGAGGGTCCTGGTTTCGKTTTTTGATTCGATTCGGTTCAGAGTCGATGGTTTGATTCGTTTTGGGGGGTTGCTTTGGCGTTCTGTCGGTTGTAAATGCAAKTGTTGTGTGGTTTGCTTGGTTGGTCSTTTCTATTTATTTTTGGTACAGGGCTATTTGTTCMATTTTCTTCGTCGATGGGCAGAACATGCCAGTTTTTCTTTTTTTCTTTGAATCCAGTTGCYGTTGTTCGTTCGTTAGTTCGCTAGTTCGTTTCTTCGCTTGTCTTGGTGACGCGCAACGTGTGTATCGCTGCCGCATGCTTCCGTTGGTTTCCGTCCATTGCACCGATGGAAGGAAGGAATCCGCCTCGATTCGTTCCTGCTTTCCTCGTGCCATCCGTGCCATCGAATCGGTGTCGTTTCGTTTCGTCTGTTTCGGCTCGGCTCGGACGCACGCGTGTTTCGTTCTSCCTCGTGCCGGGCCTTCTCTCCACCAGCACACAAACACGCACACATAMGCACGATCACCTGGCGACACGAGGCAGGTATTGTTCCTGGCTCCCTCAGGGCAGGAGGGCGTCCCGGTAGTCCGAGTGCTCCCGGTTTTCTATCGAGGCCACCTCGAACTTCCCGAGGAYGTGGTATTCCTCCGASAGCCCCGTGAGCTTCCTGCAGGAAATCCCGCCGCGGTGGGTCAGCCCCACCGACTGGTCCCTCGACATGCGCAGGGTGGACTTTTTGGGTTCCCTGACGTCCAGGTCGTCCATGGCCTTGTGGATCTTCCGGGCGTCCCGGCGGAGGTCCCGCATTTCCCGGAAGCACCTCAGTTTCCCGAGGCTGAACCAGTCCGGGTTGCTCTCCAGCTCGGTCTGGAGGGACTGGTACCGGACCTCCATCTGGCGGATCTCCCGGCCGTAGATCTCCCGCTTGGAGGCCTGGCGRCCGTCGASGTTCGATCTCCCGGCCATCGGAAAGTACCCGCAGGTGCCAAAGACCCGTCCCCGAGGAAGGTAGACGTCCGATCCGAGGTGCCGGGCCTCCTCCTCGACATCAAAGTAGAAGCGGAGGACGTGCGTCCCGAGGGGGCCCTCCCCGGGGCAGACCCTCCAGCCGCCGTCGGCGATCCTCACGGTCCGGCCGCCCTCGTTCATGCTCGGCGCCAGCGAGGCCTCGCCGTGTACCACCCGCAGGACCTTGGAGCCGTCCGAGACGCCCCCGAAAAAGTCCTCCCGCTCGTAGAGCTCGTCGGGGGTAAACTCGAYCTCGAGCTTGAGGTGGAGCTTGTCGCCGCTGGCCCCCCAGGTCTTGGGCATCCAGGTTCCGGGGACCCGGCCCACGTTCAGGCAGAGGCGCCAGCGGGTATCGTCCAGGAGCTTGAGGGGGTGCCTGGTGTCCGTCGTTAACGTGGAGAGCGGGAGAAGGTTKGTGGAAGCCRGCGATTCGTTTTGCGTCTCCTTGCCGAGGCTTTCCTCCATGCGAGTCATGTCGCGACGGAATTCGTCCGCCATTTCCGCCAGCGAATCCAGGGTYTYGGAATCGTCGTCGTCGGTTGCGGCGTCTCGGCCCGGTGTGGTGCCGGYCGTGGCTGCGGGTTTCTCTGCCGCGGTGGCCCACGGCTTCTGTGTCTTCCCGTTGGCTATCTCTCGTTGCTTTTTCTTCTTGAGTGCCTCCTGCCTCTCTCTTGCTCTKAGCGTTTCTTCCTGCTCCTTCTGCTTGGAGACGACGACCAGCTTTTCGCTGAGGGCTTCCAACCGCTCGGCGGCTTCTCGCTTCATCCGGTCGATGTCGGCGCGCATCTCGGTGAGCATCATGTCGCTGGAGGACTTTCTGTTCCTTTTGTGGTTCCTGGTTTTGCTCCTTTGGGTCGGAGGGGGTGCCGAGTACAACGCCGTGGGTTGCTGCTGTGTCCGGTCCTTGGTTGTCTGGGACGACGGGGCCACCAGGCCCAGGCTAGTGTCCAGCTTTTGCAGCAGCAGCAGCAGCAGCATAAAGCAAAAGAACGAGCTCGATATCATGGTGGAGATGCTTTTGGTGTGCTTTGCGGCGTGTGTGTCAAGATCTGTTTTTGTTTGTTTCGTTCACTTTCCTTCCGTGGTGCGAGGGATGGTTTCGACGGGTATTCAAAAATAATGGGATGTGAAACAATGGTGCGATTGCGGTGATTCGATTTGTTCCGTATCGGCGGTTTGGCTTCCGATGGGTACTGTAGTACGAGACTCGTTGATGATCGTGCCGTGTCACTTTTTCGTTCTCTCTCTTCGGTGGGATCGGTAGAATGCACGGGTTCCAGATGTCCGGGTCTTCTCGAATGATCGAAAAAACAGAGGTTCGGAATGGAATCGTTTCTGTTTCTCGCTCGTGCGTTTTGTCGCGAGTTTCAAATTGTGAGGGTGGCAGTCGTGAGAGAAATCTTGGCGGTGGGCGATCTATGGGGGTGGCACCAGATTGGATGTGATTGGACCCGGCATCAAAGAACAAACGAAGCATCGAATCAACAGGTCTCGAATCCTGYCTTTCGGTATGCTGGGTTTGGATTGGTTGGAATCGAGTTCTGTCCATCAGAAGGTCGTTCTCTGGTGACGCACGRAAGCTTATGCATCCCWGRTTCACCCCGAAATCAAGCGTTAAGTAATAACGAAAATTCGGAACACTGACGTACTGGATTCAATGAACGCAGATGTTCCTCCATACCGGTCGGTTTGTGAAGGTTTACAGTTTTACAGTACCATAGTACGAGGTAGGAACGCAAATGTGTGGACCGAATGTGTGACAGGTTATAATTCAAAAAAAACGCAGTTTTTCTAGTTAAAAAAAAAAACAGCATGAGGGTTGTCACGCCCTCCAGACAGAGCAATTGGGGACACTTCCACTCCACACATGTACTGGAATAACTTCATTATAATACGAAGAAGGGGATCCGGAATTCTCAGAATGATCGGCCAAGTGGTTTTTTCTTAAGAGCCCTCAGTATAACAAGGTGTGTAGAATCCTACGTACAAATTAGTACTACTAAATATTTCGATATAAAAATACTTAATGGTTTTTCTCAAAGTGAGACAGGTTCATGTTGCGAAGGCAAATGAGGTGTATTGTTCTCTCCATAGAGCTGTGTACAATTTGTACTGATTCCGGACCTGTCACGGCCTCATTTGCGTTCCTACCTCGTACGCGTCCTATCACGCAGTGAACGATAGTACTTCTACCAGCTAGCAGGGGTCAGGGGTGCACCCCAGCAGGATTTTTTTATCTCTCATTTTTACTGCATAATACTAGTAAAACTATCCAACCTTTAAGCAGTTACAACTTTATCAAAAATACTACTATTTTAATTTTTGAGTAGCCACCTTAGTCCAGTTTTTAGTGATGATTCTGAATATACCATTTTGTTGGATATTAAATTGATATTTGTAGTACTATTTTACAATTGAAAAATTAACATAATTAGGTGAGTTCTTGTAGACACCACTAGTAGTAGAGTTCATGGGACGCAATATGCAATTGAACCCTGATTAATAGACTTCAATACATAGCAATGATCAAGTTCCAGTTAAAAGCAGCTTGGAAGCATCCACTGAATTCCCAAGGTTCCTCACAGCTAAGATGAAGTGGTCAAAGAATGTTAGAGAGGAACACGGTGCTGGGCTGATGATCACCATTGTCCCACAAAAGATCTTGCTTGGATGGATGGAACCATAGGTCTTGTGTGGTACTTGGTCTTGCTCTATTCCTGGAGAAATGGTGTCAATCAGGCAGCACTGGAGCCTCTAGTCAGTGGTTGTTTGCTGAATGCCTTGCTGGTAGGAAAATCAACAACTGTTGCTGCTATGGTTAAAGAAGTTACTACTAGTAGTAGTAGTAGTAAGAAGGGAAAGAATAACTATTCTAATTTTATGAAGCAATATGCCTTTAATAATGAGGTCTTTGTTGCTGAAAGACCTGCAGCTGAAGAAAAACTTGATAACCATTCAATTACAAAGATGGGAACAATGTATGCCAGACAGCATGTTTGTACAAAGGGATCATGTTGATTATAGAGCACGTYGGAAGTCTAGTAGTAGTAGAAGGCAACAGGATTGATGCACTGGTGATACACAGCTTGTTTGGCCTGATATTAATGTTGCATCAAGGCTTTGCTTTGGAGGTGTCTGTTACTACAAAMCAGTCAAGGGACTGGAGTAACCGCCCAGCAGTGGATCACCTCTGCAGTAACACCAGCAAAAATTGCAAACATCTTTGGGGATCAAGTTGCAGCAATCCTTGGCACGGTGTTGCTTTGGGCTTGCTTTGAGCCGGCAATGGAAGCCACAATAAAGATGATATAAAAAGAGATCATGTTGTTTCTTCTTATGTACAACAACAGCTTAGTAGCTTCCAGCACCAAGGAGCTAATAGACACACAGAGGATGATATTATCATGCCTAGCTATTGAAAGAGTGGAGATTATTCTTGTCAATGAAATTGGAGGGCAAGAACACTTTGATGAGCTAGCTGATCCTGATGGGAATGCTCCTGGTGGRGGCTGCAGTATTGGCATTAGAAGGACTMAGTTGCAATGGAATGTTGCAATGTTCTCCAAGGTTRTCTCTACTGCCAATCAAATTAATGATGTCAAGAACAAGAATAGCTGTTGAAGCTAAGTTCAACAGGAAGCTGAATCAAGCCATATCTTTGTCTCAAAGAGCTCCAACGCTGTTTGTCATTTGCTAGCACCAGCAGTAAGGACAGCAACAGGCACTGCAGTGTTGATGATTGGTACTGAAGAGGGTGTAACAGAACTCACCAAATGGGAAGTGGGTGTTGGTCTGAACAAGCCYGTAAAGGACTTTACTGCTGCTGAGAGAGGGTGTGAAGAGCAAGTACCGCAGGAGGAGGAAGTTCTGGAACTATGTCCTCAAAGGACTGATTAGTGCTGATTCTACTTCAGACACAGCAATCCATAGGATCTATGGTGTCTATGGTGGTCCAGGGAAGCAGGTCTCAGCTATCCTCAAGGCTATCAAGTCTCATGAAGCTCATGGAGGCCACCACTTGCTTAGAGGGCATGTTGACCCCACCAGCAACAGTTAGCCAGGCTGTTGTTGTTGTAGCTGTGCTTCTTCTTGTTCTTTGTTGCATGTCAAAGTGTTTCCTACTACTTGTCCCTCCCCTTATAGTATTAAAAAAAACATAAAAATAGTACTGTGTAAATGTTCTTAACTACAAGTGTTTTGCTACTAGCCTCAACAACAAGAGGAGTGAGTTCAATAGCTGATCATGAGAGTGTTGGTATCAGTGTTGATGTTATTGAGGTGATTGTCAATAATGACTCTCCAGACTTGTGATTTTTTCATAGAATTTGCCTTATGTGCATTGTGTGAGTACTTCTCATCAATCACTCTGATACTCCAGCAGACCAGTCTTGCCGTGGTGCACTGTCTGTAAGATCTACTACATACTAGATTATGTACTGTGGTCTACATGGTTGCATTTTAARTTGATATTTCTTTGGATACTTGTGTAGTACAATAAGAAGTACGAGTCAGAATCATACTCACAAAAATGTCTCAGAAACTCTCAAAATTACAAATTACTATTCCATAACAGTTTGTACCATGGGGTGATGGATAAACTCATCGGGTTGGCTGCAGACGCCCGGTAGGACCTCGTGGGTCTGCCACGTCTCCGCAACAAAAACCGGCCAAAGGCTCTTTCGTTGCTGCCCTGCAACAACAAGTCACCAGCTTCGTCTGGGGGCAGCTCCCGTGAGAAAATCTTTTTCAGGGGCAGCACAAGACACGACATACAGGCCGGACGCGGAAGTGGGGGCCGGGGTGTTTGTTGTCGTTGTTATGGCTGCTGCTGCTGCTGCTGCTGCTGCTGACACAGGAAGAATTCGCCGTCGTCGCCTCCTTCCCTCGCCGCGTCGATCTTGGCCTGGTCGAAGGCGTACTTGGTCGGGTCGATGTACTCCGTGTCGTTCCAGAGGACGTCGGTCGTGTCGAGTTCGTAGTCCAGGCCGGCCCTGGCTTCCTTCCGTCCGTTCCAGCGATCGGCGATGGCCTCCGGGGTAGTTCTGGACCTAGGGTCGACGTTAATCACCACGTGGCGCAGGGCCACAACGTACTAGTGGTAGGCCATCCATTCCTCCRGCCGGTGGTTGCCATCCATCCACAAGAGGCATGCCGACAAAYACTCATGTTCCTTGTCCTTGTCGTTATCGTTATCCACTCRCCCCGAGCAAGGAAGCGAGGCCTTGATCCCATCGAATAGCCCCGACCACGCGGTTTTGTGGCTAGTGCTGTCTATGTTGATGTTGTTGCCATTGTTGTTCTCTCGCCCGTGCTGTTCTACTACAAGCTACGGAACCAGCGAGAGAAACGCAAGTGCATTAACACGTTATTCCCACCACGGTTACTATCCGGATGCATCTATGGAGCCTCCCGCTGGGTTTCTGGGGGGTTTTGACGGCTGCATCGCCATTCCTCTCCCCGCTCGAGCTCGGAAAGATTGTTTTGATTATCTAGCAGCCGATGTCCTTCTCGAATTTCATGTTGAGTACAGACAAAAAATGACGTTTGTCCGACCGAGGAAATTTCCTTGCGGGWGGCTTGCTGAAGCGGTCGTCCATAAAAACTTTTAAAGGACCCAAAATTTCGAGTCTTGTAGACGTCAAATCTCCCATAGTGTAGTTGGTTATCACTCGAGGTTCTGATTCTCGCAACCTGAGTTCGAATCTCAGTGGGAGAATGGAGTCTTTTTTTGCTGATTGACATTCCTGAGCCAATTTTTTTTATTCTCAGTTTTGTGAGCATTACTGATGCTCCACAAACTTCGTAGGTTATTACTGCAAGTAAATGACTTGTTCTTCTCTATGCAGCATCAGTACTACTCCAAAACTTCTTGTGGCATTGAATCTTTCTAGTAAAATGTAACTGCTAG
>CAACVS010000103.1:97432-118989 GCA_900660405.1 Pseudo-nitzschia multistriata
CAGCATATTTCTGTGGGAAAATTACTTTCACAAAACAAGTAAACAAAGGTGGCATTTTCATCAGCCCCATTCAAGCTATTCTCTGCATTTTTCCAGTAGTTCTTTCAATTGATCAATAGTAATAGCAGTCATAATATCAGAGTCTTGATCAAGCTTCTTTGTACTAGCAAGAGTGTCACCCCTTAGTAGAGTAGTATTCTGAGTTTCATGGGATGGATCTTTTTACCTTTAAACAGCACGTATTTTGAAAAGTGCAAAGAATAACACAAAAAGACACAAACATAGCAAGAGTAAGAAAGTTTTCCCTGGCAAACCCAAGAGCACAATCACTGTAAGAACAAAGAAGACTATCTTAATTGTACATCTACCAAGTTTAATCTCTTCYATGGTATAAGAACTTATTTATTGTGTATATCAGTTATTAMAATTGGCACTTATTCTTCTTGTACCCCTGTTGCCTTYAATAGYAGCACCTTTTGTTGACTTTATGGGCCATATTGAGACAGGATTATGGAAACCCTAGTTCCCAGATCAAGTGTTTATCAAACCCTTGTTATACTAATAGATGAGAACAAAACTACTTTGTTATGATAATGCTTCCAACACCATACTACAATCTGGAATTACTAYATGTATGATGTTGTTGTTGATGATGTTCTTGTTGTTTTTAGTAGTACTGGTGTTTCTTTTGTTGTCAATTTTGCTGTTAATTTTTYTGTCCTTGTGTGGGCTGGTATCTGGTGTTGTAATCADGATAATTCTTCCTCCTCCTCTTCAATAATTAGTATCATGATGATCCTCCTCTTTTCTTGTTCTTGTACCAGTGATGATTTYGGATCCAGTAATTGCTTTGCTGCATGTTATTTTGGTGACCAGCATTCCTTTCATATTCTTCCCATTTCTACTCATTGGTGTTGCCAGATAAGACTTACCAAATGAACTAGTAGTGTTAGCTGTCATCAGAAAGAGAATCATTGTACTACTATACCACCAACATTTATCCTACTACTGTCATAGAAAAAATGCAACAGGCAAGGGAGCTGTGATCATGACACAGTCAATGATATTAGAGCAGTATTAGCTAAGCAGTAAGCCAAARCCATCATCACTACTAGATTGAGGAAGGATGTTTCTGGTAGGAGGGAAAGATACCTGGAAACAGGATTCAAAGCAGGAGTACTAGGAGATCCAGCAAGAAGGAGGCGAAGCCTTGAAGAATAGCAAGAAGATATGTGTCAAGAAATCTGAATACTTAATTTGACCAGCAGCTACTACAGTGCCCAGGAGATTGCAAGAGTGAATATATATTTCAAGTTGGTTGATTTTTCTGAAGGAAGTATTTCCTGGCAACAGGAAATAGTACACAATCACCAGTCCTACTAGTTTAAGTTTGTTCTACCCCCATTAGAAGTTCTGACTGAAGAAATAAAGCCACCAGTGGAATAGTCTGAGGTGCAGCAATACAATGTGATAGTAAGAGCTGAGAGAAACCACAAAAAATATATTAATCTTTCCAACAATGTCATTGTAGTGCCAGTGGTAACGCTAGTCTACTAGTAGTAGTACTACTACTAGCTAGTACTAGTAGTAGTACTACTACTACTACTACTATTACTACTACTACTTCAAGTAGTTGATCATGACGTTGCCTTCATGCAGCAAAGGTACAGTAACTGGTACTAGTAGCATTAAAGAATTTGCTTTGATATGTCTTGCATAACATGACCTACTAGTAGTACTTGTACTAATAGCTGATGCTAGTAGTAGTACTACTATTACTACAATGGTACTAGTAGTAGTAGTAGTAGCAGTACTCTTGTTGTTGCCATTATTATTTATTGTATAGAGGTGGCAAACCAATGTACAAACTAGTTTTACATTTTAGGCCCTTTYCCCCTATCTAATGATTACTTTGACTACTAAGGTACAGGCAGCAGGGCTTGTGCTGAATTTTTGAGTCCCACAAGTGTGCCCTCCAACTGCTGATTTTTGCTTCAACACGTGCTATTGCTGTACCTGTAGTACAAATCCAAATTTTTACTCCCACCRTGAGTCATTACATGGTAATTAGATGGCCCAAAATTGATGTACAGTAGAAAAACAAGTAGTATATATGAGTCATACCCACTGTCTGATATCCTACGGACCACAGCAACAAGAGGTTCAACTCACGTTAATCAATATAACTTTGTCCCCAAAGGCCCCTTAAGTATGGCAAGCACATGAATCAATTTCCAGTAAAAAGAGAATTCTAGTCATATGGGAGAGTTGRCGAATCCTAGTAGTGGAACATATCAATATACGTGTAGTATGAATATGGTGGTTAGTAAAAATGCACGAATGGTTCGGCCAGAATCACTCTGCCAAGCCTATAATAGTTCAAAACTGATGATGGAGGAAATTCAATGTTGGAAGAAGATAAAACTACAGTGCATATTTGGWAGTAGATACCCATTGAGAAAGTTGTTATGAGGTATGGATTCAAACTAATGAGTAGCAAAAGAAGCAAAAKAATTTGAATGTAGCTGAAACAGAATGTTGGTCGAGCGCCGCATCGTCAAAAAGGTCGACTCCGGGAATCGAACCCGGGACCTCTTCCACCCTAAGGAAGAATCATGCCCCTAGACCAAGTCGACATRTCAGCGACACCGACAGGACTCGAACCTGCGCGGAGGAACTCCAACAGATTTCGAATCTGTCGCCTTAACCACTCGGCCACGGTGTCAGCTGCCGAGGAGTGAGGATTATCTATATATATATATTTATTTTTTGACTTATCTCGCGATACAATTACAGTATCCGTATTTTGCAACTAAAATTGCATTATCGTAATTGCCTCGATGCAACCCAAAAACAATACTGAATAGCCCTACCCCATATATTCGTATGTACGGAGACCAATATCTCTGTTTTTGAAACAGTATACAATAATTTGTGTGTAAATTAAGTAACAAAAACAGTATTGCTTTTTTTCTTACTGGTAGGATTCACCAGCGTTTTTTGTTGCATTTTCGACCGTTGATTCCCCTTAAAACGTACGTAGAGTGTGCAATAATACAACCACGTGTACTGTGCCATGTGGTGGGTCCTTCACACAAAAACTTCGACTGCAAAGCAAAGCAGCAAAGCAAAGCAAAGCAATAAAGCAAAGCAATAAAGCAAAGCAATAAAGAAACTGCTAACAATGACACCCCCAGCACCCCCAGCACCACCAGGAGCGCCTACTGGTGGAGGACGCGGACGCGGAGGCGGACGCGGAGGACGCGGACGCGGAGGACGCGGAGGACGTGGTGGTGGAGGAGCAAGAACAAGAAGAATGCAGCAAGCACTTCCCCCCCCAAACTTGTTTACAATTGCACGTGAAGTACGTGAGGAGGAGGAACAAGAACAACAAGAAGCAGCAGCCGCTCAGCAACAGCAACGCGAACAACGCGGACGCGTTGTTAGTAGTGGTGGACGCGGAGGACGCGTTACTGGAGGCGTTGCTGGAGGACGTGTTACTGTTGCTGCTGGAGGCGTTACTGGAGAACGCGTTGTTACCACTGGTGGAGGCGTTACTGGAGGGGGACGCGTTACTCCTGGAGGCGTTGCTGGAGGACGTCGTGTTACTGGAGGACGTCGTGTTACTGGAGGACGTCGTGTTACTGGAGGCGTTACTGGAGGCGTTAGTACTGGAGGCGTTACTGGAGGACGAGTTACTGCTGGAGGACGAGTTACTGCTGGAGGACGAGTTACTGCTGGAGGACGTGTTACTGGAGGCGTTGCTGGAGGACGAGGACCTGCTAGTATTGTTGCAGGAAGCAGACGCGTTGTTCGTAGACGCGTTGATACTAGTACTGCAGCAGATGGTGCTGAAGAAGGTCAACAACAAGCTGCTGCTGCCTTGGAAGAACTCATCAGAGTAATGGATGCTGAAGAAGAGAATGAAGAGGACGAGGATCCTTACTTTGCTGGTGGTGGTGCTGATATTCTTGGTGGTGAAGAGGACTTTCTTGCTGATGATTTTCCTGGTGCTAATGATGGAGATGAGAGTGTTGATAGTAGCCAAGCAACAACAGCAAGGCCACGTCCTGGAGGGCCTCCCCAACCACCACCAGGTGTAACTATTCCAGGGCAGTGGAGATCCTACCACAGAANCAAGAAAGCCAAAGGCGAAGAAAAGCATATCGTACCAAGCGAGATGCTAACTTTGATAAACAACATCATTCGTATGACAATCTCTGAGCTTCTAAAATGGAGATGGAGGAATGTGGAGTAGGMATAGCAATTTTTTGCGTTCTTATTGTTTGTGGAACAACAATATGGTGGCAAACACAAACCGGGACGGTGGACAAGCCAATCGTCAAAGAGATGACTGCGGACGAGGAACATAGCCGGGGAATCGTTAACGAAGGAAAACAGAGCTTTGAGGACAAGTTTTCATTTGTGTGGTTGAACATTGTGCGATTCCTTTCCGACAAAGACGGTGACCTGAGCRTTATATGCAAACTTCCCGAGCTGAAGGGAATCGGAGAACTCGTCCGTGCCGAACAGCACACACTCACCGTCCTCACTATGATTGAGAGGAAAGGGTCAATCAAAGGCTGCGAGATAGGCTCGAGCTTGAGCACCACCCACCCGGTTTCTCGGCTCGAGGCCAACGTGGACCGGGGCCTCCGGCAAATCGAAGACACGAACGAACTGTGGGATTCGTGGGTCTGGGAGGAACGGAAAGGTTGCCACTACGGATTCCGGTCACTGGAGCTCTTCTACGAATTTTGCCACTGCGCCGGGGTGCACCCCTCGRACGGTTTTCGCTGGTACGGACGCAAGTTCGACGAAAACGTCTACCGGTCCGACAAACCCTTCGACGTTCAAAGGGTTCAAAACGAAAAACAGGTGGTTATAGCCGATCATTACTTCCTGTCTATCGACAAGAAAGTTATAGTTATTGCCCGGAGACGACGCCGGCGATGTTCTAGAGTGTCCTTCGGATTCTGGAACATACAAATCATTGGYCAGCGAGACCGTGTCACGAGGCTTGGAAACTGGTTCCATTCGAAGGCCAGCGCGGCATAATCCGTAAAGACTATTTTTTGACGCAAATATCTTTCTTCGTAACAGCACCTTCTGCAAATTTTTCHGACTACTGTATCAATTACCAAAAGTGGTACCATCTTCAATCCACACCACACATTTCGCTGTTTTGTTTTTGTTCCCTGAATTTTCGTTTCGATGTCTCTGCGATGCGATGCGATTGGTTTGGTTTGGTTCCAGGGGAAGCGGTATTTTCCCCTCWCCTATTCGCTGGTTCCATCACCGAGCAAGCCCCTGTAGACCGCGGCCTCATCGGCCATAGCCTGGACCGTACGGTCCATTCGATCGGCGTCGTCCGGGACCTCCATGTCGGTGGATGGCTCGTCTTTTTTGGCGCTGGCCATTGCCTCCGTCGGGGCCCAGGCCTCCAAGGCGTCGTAGACGTCGTCGTTCCGCTCAAAGTCTTTGCTGTTCCGCGGCAGAATGTGGACGTGGACGTGGGGGACGGACTGCCCCGCGGCCCGGCCGTCCTGCACCGCCACGTTGAAGGCCGTCGTTCCGGCATGGGCMTTCTTGAGGACGGACTGGACCGTCCGGACTAGGCCCCAGAGGTTGGTGTATTCCTCCTCGGTCAGGTCCGATAGGTGGGGGACGACCCGGAYGGGCGCCACCAGGACGTGGCCCGGAACAATTGGCCGGAGATTGACAAAGGCAAAGGCGGCGGCCGAGGGCGACGGCRATCCGGTCGAAGACGCCGGGGTTCTGCAAAAGACGCTGGCGTTTGGAATGAGGAACTTTCCGAACCTCATGTCGCCGCTGGTGGTTGCTTCGGAGGGAACGGGAGGGGTTTCGGTGGGGGTCATCCCTAGGGTACTGAAGCTTCCGGGGCGGGTGCTTGTACTGGAAGTACTGGTAGATGCAAAGGCAAGAACTCCCAGCGTCGGTGGACCGGACAGGACTGCTAGAACGGCAAGTCTGCAACAGCAGCAGCAGGCAAGAAATAGGACGTGTTTCGTGGGCGATGACGGACCACGCCTAGRCATTATTTGTTGAATGGTGTTGTAGCTTCCGATTCTTGCGAACAAACCGTGTTTTGGTGTTCAAATTCAGAAAGCCTTGCTGTGGTGTTGTAGTGTCTGGAACATCTGTGTTGTTGRAAGATTTGTTCCCAACTGCTTTCTGCTCCTGCCGATACTTCAGTCCCCCTACTGGTATGGTACTCGTACCGTAAAGTACCCAGTACCATATTAGTAKTGAATCTAGTAGTAGTGAACCCTTCTGCGGGGCCAAAGGACGAGAAAACAAACGATACAACATCGGAAAGCATGGTTGTGCCCGATGACGCATGGGATGAGATGGAGTAACCCTAATCCTAACAAGTAAAAATTGTCGCGCGACAAAACAACAACTATCGCGCAGAGAAAAAAGGATTTTTCAATTCGGTTTTCACGGACGGTCATTCGCCGTAGAGGACCAACGGGATARCCTCACTAGCAACGACGACAACGCTTGTTTCTGTCACGTGCAGTCAGTAATGAATAAATGACCGTTTTTGGAGCAATCGATACACCAATAGCATTACCACTTGCCGGAGCAGCCACTTGCTATCAAAGCAGCAACCAAGGTCACTCGGASACGCTCCATCCAACCACAAGCGCACGACAAAGAAGCAAGCAAGCAAGCAAACAAACACACAACAACAAAGCACAYAGTTACAATGTCGGACGAGCAGGGAGGCTTCTCGATGCTCCGCGAAGTCCAGGATCTGGCCGAAAAATTCAAGGAAGATGACGAGCAATATCTCTCCCCGTATGCCCACCTCGAAAAGGCGTCCGTCTTGCAAGAGGCTAGGTACGTTGCATGCAGCAAAACGAAACAAAAAGAATTTGAAGCTGTATTTAGATTTCCGAACGGAACATTTTAGGGTTACGTTAGCACGGTCTTCAAGTMGTGATTGTATTGATGCTCTGCGAGCCGAGCTGTTAAGTTCGGGTGTTATCAATATTTGAATGTAGAAAGCGGAATTGAAATGGCCACCGACCGGGATGAATGTAACCTTCGAAAACATGAGTCGCTACTGTTGCTGTTTCCACCTCTTACCTCCAACTATGCATTTCTCTTGATTCTACTATTTCTTCATCATTTCTTTCTTGCTACSCTGTTGACTGTCTCGGGTTTTGTAAAATATGATTATGTGACCTAACTATCGAACTGCGTAATCATATTGAACAATGAACAATCGAAATTGAATTCAAACTCTGACGACAACATTGGAAATCGCAAMACTACGACACCATCCGATACTACACAACAACAAATCATCACCGACGGCATCCAAAAATACTATTCGATTGTTTACCCTTTATTCCTTCCCAATTCCTTCCCATACAGAGTCTTCCACGACCCCACGGTCGTAAGGGAAAATCCTCGCAAATGTTGCACTGTMATTGCCCAGCTGTTGCACCTCCAAAACACGGGGCAGTACATGACCTCGACGGAGGGAACCGAGGTCTTTTTTGGCGTTACGAAATTGTTCATGAGCGACGATGCCTCGTTGCGACGAATGGTCTATTTGTTCATTAAGGATGTTGCCGAAACCTGCGAACACGACGACATTATCATTGTCATTCAATGCCTCACAAAAGACATGAACAGTGATGCCGACTTGTACCGAGGAAACGCCCTSCGTGTCCTGGCCCGTATCGTCGATGCCTCCATTCTCGGATCCATCGAGCGATACGTCAAGCAGGCCCTCGTGGATTCTTCTCCCCTGGTGTCGAGTTCCGCACTSGTCTCTGCCTCGCATCTGTACAACAGCAGCCCTGAATGTGCYACCATTGTCAAGCGATGGATCACCGAGACGACCGAAGCGACCCAGTCGGCCAACGAAATGGTGCAATTCCACGCCATGCAGCTGTTGTACCAAATCAAGGCACACGATCGCCTCGGAATCTCTAAGTTGGTCTCCCAGTTCAGCTCGAGAAACACTCTGCGATCCCCCCTGGCTTTGGTTTTGCTGGTCCGATACACTGCCAAGCTCATCCACGACGAATCTGCAGACGGACGAGGCAGCAAGCAGGACGGATCCCCCGCTGTCCAGCAGGGATACCAGTTCCTCGAGGCATCCCTCCGGCACAAATCTGAGATGGTTGTCTACGAGGCAACCCGTGCCATCTGTTCCCTTCCTGGAGCTGAACCGCAGGACCTGAGCGGAGCCGTTTCAGTCTTGCAACTCTTYTTGAGCTCCAGCAAGCCCGCTACCCGATACGCGGCCATGAGAACGCTCGCCAAGCTCGCCAACACTCAGCCTCGTGTCGTGTCCAAGTGCAACGAAGACCTGGAATCGCTACTCGGAGATCCCAACCGTTCCATTGCCACACTAGCGATTACCACCCTGCTTAAGACYGGGTCAGAGAACTCCATCGATCGACTCCTCAAACAGATTTCTGCTTTCTTGACCGAAATCGCTGACGAATTCAAGATTACCGTCGTCAAGAGTCTCCAGAAACTGTGCCTCACCTACCCCGCCAAGCACCGGGTATTGGTTGGTTTCATGTCCAACTTCTTGAGAGAAGAGGGAGGATTCGACTTCAAGAAATCCATCGTCTCTTCCATCATTTCCCTCATTCGACAGGTTCCCGAAACCACCGAATCGTCCTTGTTGCACCTGTGCGAATTTATCGAGGATTGCGAATTCACCCGTCTTTCTACGGAAATTTTGCACCTGTTGGGTGAACTTGGACCCACAACGAGTGCCCCCGCCAGATACATTCGCTTCATCTACAACCGGGTCATTCTAGAGAATGCCGCCGTACGTGCTGCCGCCGTCAGCGCCCTCGGAAAGTTTGCCGCCAACTGTCCTTCCTTGCGCAGCTCTATCCTCACRTTGTTAAAGCGATCGCTCTACGACGAAGACGACGAAACACGGGACCGCGCCGCTCTCAATGTTGCGATTCTGGAAGCCGCCATGGAAGCCAACCCATACGTCCCACCACCTGAGGACGCCGAGCCAGAGGATATTCCGGATGATGTTCCGGTCGACGGCGATGCCGCTGCTTACGCCTTGCTAGAGTCCATGCCCATGACCTTTGAGAAATTGGAGCGTAGCATGACTGCCTATCTAAACACACCAGTGTCCATGGAGTCGCCTGATGCCATTACCTTTGAGACGCTACCGATTGTCGAGGACACCGCGGAAGAAATTGTTGCCGCCATGGGAGGAGGTGACGCTTTTACCGATGATATTGCTGGCTTTGATCAACCCGCCAAGAAAAAGGAAAGCGTCGACCCCGCAGCGGTTATTTACGCCATTCCCGAATTGGCCTCGCTCGGGCGAGCCTTCCGRTCGGCGGCCCCCGTCATGCTCACCGAGTCGGAAACCGAGTACGTYGTCCAATGCACGAAACACATATTCCAGAGCCATGTGGTTCTACAATTCAGTGTCCAAAATACGATCGAGGAACAACGGCTCGACAATGTTACCGTTCTTATCGATGATAGCGAATCTGAGGTCTTTACGGCCTCTGGAGARATTGCCACGGACGGAGTCTCGTACGGAGAAACCAAGAACTGCTTTACAGTTCTGGAACGCAACACTGACGAATCATTGCCATTGACTACGAGTAACTTTACCTGTGAGCTCCGATTCACGGTAGTGGAGGTYGATCCTTCCACCGGCGAGGAAGAAGGCGGAACCTTTGAGGAAGAATATCCTCTGGAAGACCTTGAGATATCCACCTCGGATTTCATGGCTAAGGTCACCGTTCCCGATTTCCGCAAGGCCTGGGAGACTGCCGGCAACGGCAACGAGGTTCTCGAGAAGTTCGCCCTCCAGTTCAAGAAGATGGATGAGGCCCTGGCGGCCGTCATCTCCTTCTTGGGTATGCAGCCCTGCGACGGAACGGGCCAGCTCAAGCCAGAAAACCTTTCCGGGGCCAAGCCTCACATGCTGCATATGTCCGGTGCCTTTGTTACCGGGTCGCAGGTCCTCGCCCGGGCCCAGGTGGCCATGCAGCCCACCGGTGGGGTTATCCTCAAGATCGCCGTCCGATCCGACGACTCTGCCGTCTCGCGGATSGTCGCCGATTGCATTCACTAATCCATCGATCCATGTTGTGTAATCGCAAACTAATAAAATTACCAATTATTTTCAAATCAATTGTAGTCATTGCATTGTACCACATTCCATCACAGTGCCGTGCCATGAGGAATAGACGAACCCACGGTTCTGTCCTGTAGTTTCATTCTTCGCATGGCGATTCGAWTGGTATGCTAGCGCGAGAGGAAGCCTGTTGTATTTTCAGAGAAGCAACAGCGTAGCCTTGCTTGCAGGTTCAATGCCCAGCAGTTAAGCAACGACGAGTACCAAACCTAATGATCAGACCCACGAAAAAAATACCGGCAYGGCAGTCAGTYCARTCGTGGCAATTACCATTTTGCAACGAGGGAGCAATGAAAACAAGAGACCGACCGATTCGCTCCCCTTATGAGAGAACCACTGTGTTTACCAATTACCATCCCACTATCTGCGAGTCGCTATCACAATMTCTTATCATTTTGATTATAAATTATAGCTTGTAGTAAGTTTGTAGTGCAATTACGGCACTCGGTAGATGAACTCTCCTGACACGACACAAAAGAGATAAAGGAACCGAACGTGGCATTCCTTTTGAGTAMTCTTAATTGATGGCATGTCGCGGATTGATTTTTATTGCAACATCTTCCACTCCACTCAATACTCAATGCACAAAACAATGTGCAACATATAYGCTACCGCACGATGCATTCTGTGTCGTAACAAGACAGACGAAACAGAATCGGATACATTTCTGATTCCACAAGGAGCAGATCGCAACCGGATCGTGCTCCCCTATTTCGCAGCTCTATTTTCTTTCRTTCAAGCCCGTTCATTCGGTCTTTTCGACCTTGATGGGAGCCTCCTTAACCTCAGTTTTTGGTGCTTCTGGTGCCTTGGTCGATGGGGCGGAAAAAAGACCCGCCTTGACGTAGGCGTAGATGATGAACCACARGGCTACAATAACCTTGCCCTTTTTCTTGCAGTCGACAACTTCCTCGGCGTAAAGCTGGGTGAAAAGGTGGAAAAAGGTTGCCCCAACAAACGCCGAAAASACTGGAGCAGGGAGACCGTCATGGAGGGGCGCAAGACCCTTGTCGAGAGGCAAAAAGGCGCCACCGCATCCACCGATTGTTCCGCAAATAATCGGCCCAAAGACAGGGAAGGAAAACTGGGAGGCGGCAATGGTAGAAGCTGCTAATCCGGTGAAYAGGGTTACGACGTAGGCGCGGATGCTCTCGTAGAAGAGAATGACCACCGCCTTGAAGATTCCGGAGAGCTCCAGGACCTCTCGCAGGCTGGGAATGTACGTGTGGAGCAGGTACGAGATCATGATTGCGATCGGATAGGCGTCGATGGAAAGCGTAACGGGGACGGTATTGAGGAAAATAGGGACCAAAATTCCGCCGCCCGTGCATGCCATGGCCAAGTTGACGAGCTTGTAGGAAAAGGGGGCGTCGGGCTTGAACTTTTTGAAGACCTTGCAGCCGTGCAAGAAGGTGTASCCAATCATGCACATATATTTCTACATAGGTTTAATCGTTGCGGTGTATTTCATTGYATGGTATTGTAACCAGTTGCGTAGCGCGAATGGTTTCCGATACGAAAGACAGTTGGTAATAGGGGCAGCGATACATCACGAGCGGAAGAGAGGGAGTCAGTCAAAAGGAAAAAGAAAACGACGCTTCGTGAGAATAAGAACGACATGCAACGAAGACCTAAGATTTGGCTTTGGCTGGCAGCAACTGGCTAGAGTGCTCTCGTGACACCGCAGGCAGGCATCCAGCGAAGCGAAATGACAACGACCGCGAMCGCGACTCACGATTTCATGGGTGTTCATGAGCACAAAGTTGGCAAACTCATTGTCCAAAATCCAGGCGGTGGGATCCGCAATGTCCTCTACTGGAGGTGCTTCCACAATCTTTGGTCCTTTTCGTCCGAATGCCATTGTGATTTATTGTAACGTAATGCGTTGAAAATATGCACTTAGTGGAGGTCGATTATGTTCTACTCTTTGGTATCACACCAACAACAAGTCAAACAATGTTAACGCCCTGTGTACCCTTTCAAGGCCTATTTGGGAATTTTCAAAAACCAGTCGTCTTGGCCAATAGCAGCTTGCTTTTGCGTTTTGTCTCTGATGTGGACGCACGAGAAATCTTTGTCGCCGGATGAAGTTCATTTTTTTAAAAAAATGTACGGAATTTTCCATAGAGTACGTACGTACGTACGTACGTACTGCTCGTACTGTATTCACTCACCGAGAGCAGATCAGAGTTATTGTGACTGTGTGTGACGTTGGCGTGCGAAACGAGGGGATATGTCGGCACGCATGCTTTTCGGGGGACAGGGTAGAAAGAGGGGGGCTTCGCGAGGGTGCTTTCATGGATAATGATCATACGGTACGGTACCTCTACCGGTAGGAACAGCGGCAGTGAGTACAGTACCTGGTAGTTGATCACCAAGATCATCGATCTCGAGATTCCGTCGACCGCGGGGTGTCTATCTCTTGCCAGAGAACCTGCCGCACCGTGACATCCCGCGTCCTCCCGCTCGTATCGAAGTCGAATCGCAACGACAGACTGTTTTGCCGCGACAAACGGCATCAGCGTTTTATTTGCGTTCTCAATCTCCTTTGAAGCCTTGTCGTCCTATCTCATTGCGCATCGTTGGCTCCGTTGCAAGTAATTCTTTAACATCTATCATTATTTATACAGTAGCATCGATTGTAATCTTGTCGCGAATACATGTCATTTTTATTTTTTTTAGTCATTAGAGGAAGTACTGATTTGTTGTCGATTGAGCGGCAACAGATAGTTTTACACATAACGTCATTGAAAGATTGTTCGTACACGAAGCAGTCGATACCATCATATTGTTCCGGACGACTCTCGCCATCTTCGTYATTAGTTGGTTTAGGCTCTAAAAAATCGATGGCGGAATCACAAAAAAGGTTCATCAAAATCGGCAACCGAATGCCTTGCGCGGATCGAGTTWGTTCGTTTTCGTTCGGGGTATGCGTTTCGCAAAATACTCAAATCCCTTGTTTCTTTATTGGCGGTAGGACACGCGTGCGATGCGTCCCTTGGGGTCGCACTGGTCCAGGGCCTTCTCGATGTCCGGCGTCAGGTTGATCATCTGGATAGGGCAGCTTCCGTAGTCGTCGCTGGCCTCGATGAGACGGTTGACGAGTTCCTCAGCTCCGGTGAATTCCACCAWGGWGACGCCCTGCATGTCGACGACGATCGAATCAGTGGTTGCATCGCGGTTCTCGATCTTTTTGATCATGTTGTCGATTTCGAACATGGACAAAAAGTTGACCGGTCCGTTGAGTTGCCAGATGGTGTTTCTGGTGGGGTCCTGGGCGGCCGAGGCAATCATCTTGGCGTCGTCGCTGTCGGCAAAGGTCTTTTCACCGCTGGCTGCAGTCATTGTGTGCATTCCACGGGCATCAAGACTGACGGGAAGCTGGCTACCGCAGCGGGCTTCCCAGATCATGGCATCGGAGGCAGCCTCCTCGCTGGCGGTGGCTGGCAATTGGATCAATTCAAAGGCCTTCATCTTGCTGTCGGACTGGGCCTCGGGGGAAGTGGCGGCGGCGTTGTTGGCGTACGTCTGGTAGGCGTTCATTCCAATGGCGGTGGCGCAACCGATTCCGATGCCCTCGGCGAGTCCCATGGAGACCATACCGGCAATGGTGGCGGCAAAAGGAATCGCGTCGGATTTTTGGACGGCGTAGCAGTGCTTGAATTCGGCGGGGTTGAGCATACCAATTCCGGTGGTCATGAGAACTCCACTRAGTGCGGGCATCGGGACCATGGCAATGGTGGAGGACATGAAGACAACGGTGGAAAAGACAAAACCGGACTGGATCAGGGCAGGGAGACGCGTGTTGGCGTTGAGGCGGGCGTTCAGGGACGATCGGGCAATGACCGAGGTGACGGGCATACCCATGAACAGTGCGGATCCGATGTTTCCGAGACCCTGTCCGATGAGTTCCTGGTCCGGGTTGTGCTTGTACGACGTCTTCTTCATCTTTTCGAGGGCGGCRCAACTGAGGAGCGATTCAACCGAGGTCATGCTGTAGATCAAAAAGGTGGTGGCGGCGAGCGACGGAATSGCACCGACCTCTGGGAGGACCGGAATTCCAAACTGAAAGGCCTCGAGTCCGGAAGGAATGGTTCCGATCAGTGAAACATCGAGTCCAAGAGCGTGGGTGGCAATGGTGGCCCCACCAACGGCCACGAGCGCCGATGGCATCTTSGGGTGGACCTTGGGGAGGGCAAACATGGCAGCCGAGGTTCCAATGGCGAGAGCGGCAGAGGCCGGGTTCGCGTGGGCGGCAAAATGCTCGCCGATGAATCCAAGGAGCTCAATGGGATTGAGGCCAGAGGGAGCGGTCATGCCAAGGGCCTTGGGCAGCTGGTTCGTGAGAATCAGGGTACCGACACCGGTGGTGAAACCGGCAATGACACTGACCGGGCAGAGCTTGGCAACGACACCGAGCTTGGAGGCACCCGAGGCTAGCTGGAGKGCTCCACATCCSAGKGTGATKAGGGGCAGGGCTTCCAATCCGTGCTGCTCGACGGCTCCGACGACCAGGAGAGAAATCGCGGCGGCGGGCCCGGTCACGGCGAGGGTGGTTCCTCCCATGAGTCCGGCGGCAACTCCGGAAACGGCCGCGGTGACCAATCCCACCTCGGCGGGAACCCCAGAGGCGAGGGCGATTGCCAGGTTGAGGGGAACGGCGACACATCCCACCGTCAGTCCGGCGGAAACATCCGTGAACAATGTGTCCTTGTTGAACATCTTCTTCCACTCGGGAATCATGGTGCCGATGCCGAGAATGTCCATGCCAGACGACTGGTCCGAGGCGGCCTTTCTGACCGGGGCCTTGGAGAGAGTGTCGTTCTCGTCGTCGTCCGCCGCCTTGGTGGAGGCGGAGTGTTTCTGGGACGACTTGGAAACGACGTCGATGGGTGGGAGGGCGGCGTTCTTTCGAAAGGTGGAAGACGCCGCGTTGGGGATCTTGATGGAAAAGGCCCGTCGCTGCGAGCTGACGGAMAGGTTGTTCTTCTCGTCTCGGTCGATCGATGTCAGGTGGAAGACGATCGAGTTCGACGATGCGGTAGAGGCAAACGAACGAAGCGGGTTCAAGCGTGCCGCCTGGCGCGATGCCAGGATCGATGCTTTCATGGCGGTCGACATGGTCTAGGGTGTTTTGAGGTGTCGATCGAATTTAAAATATGGGAAGAACAAGGAACTTGGTCTTCGCGAGTGGTACCGTACGTAAGGTACAAAACAACARGCAGGTGTGGGAATTTCTGAACGCGGTATTTGTATTCGTTMTGATGCTTTTCCGTTTGCCTCCTGGATGATTTTATGAACCAACCMAAAGTGATTGATCTTTCCAARAAATTAGTTTCTAGTACCGAGGAAGTTGGACAAAAGAAATTGCAATTATTGAAAGTGGGTGTCCAGCAAATCACAAATCAAAGTTTCAGATAAAAGTCTGTGTTGGTCGGATTCTGGTGCGTTGCCCTGCTTTTGAGCTCGTACCGTACTTACTCGCACTGTTCGGTACCGTGTTTGAGGATGGATGATATTATCCGTCTTCGAGTACTTTGGACTGGTGCTTCTTCGATCTGGCGGTCTGCTTGCCTAACAAAGATACGAACCGAGCGCCCGGTGATGGATTGTTCGAAACGATCAGCCCAGGGATGCAAGAAAGGAGGGGGATTCGATTCGGAATATGATGTGGCAAATTGCGTGATGCTAGTATGCTGCCGGTAAATCTGGAGTTTTCTTCCGAACAATTTTGTGTTAGTTTGTGTCTCTGTTGCGGGAGTTTTGCAGCGTGACGAGCGGCTCGTGGCAATGCAATGCTTCCAGCCGTGGTCAAMWTTTGTAGTAGAGTCCTTAGTACTAGAACTTGTATTCASTAAGCCTACCGGTACACGCAGCGCAGGTGGCAGCAAAGATTTCAAAGTGCTCACGTGTAACAGGTCAGCAGTCAGCAGCAAGTCGTGCAAGCCCAACAACCCCTTTCCAGCCAATTATATTCTTTCGATCGAAATAGGACCTCTCCCGCCCCGAAAGAGAAGGCCATTCTTCGCGTCAGTCACAGAGAGGAATAGTGACAACTGCATTAAAAACAATTAGGGCTTAATCTACGGCATCAACATGCCGTTAATCGCAGCTGAAATTTCATAGACGTGGAATCGCAAGAGGTTGCAAATAGAACAGGTTCTTCGATTTTTGTTTGGTTCGACTCGATGATTCGATCGTTCGATGCACCAGACTCAACCCGAACTCGACGGAGTTCTCATCCAGACGCGGTAGTTCGCTTGTACGTGCTGCCAACCAGTGATCGATGCTTCTCGTAGAAKTGAACCTGCTAAGCTCACTGATGACGTTGCCCTCGTGACTCGAACCAGGGATCTCAGACACGAGGTCCCTGGGACCTCCGAGGTTTGCGGTTCGGGGGCTTAGCGAAATCCAAAGGGATGGAATTTTGAATTTTTGGTCGCCGTGTTGCCGGAAGCTCCGTCGCGCATTGCGCAGCATCCCTTCTTCTCTCCTTGACACGGAAGATGTGTSCATACGGTACTAGGCCCCGCTGACAAAGGGCTTGATGCAGATCCTACTTCGTAAACAACCGTCCGTACATTCCAGCTTTGATCGTATCAGTACGAGTACCGTACCGTCCGGTGCGATTCGCATGTTGTTGACAACTGCAGTAAGTACGTAGTGTATGTACATTGTCACCAACTGCCTAARGAATAGATGCACTTCAACAGCGGGTGGACGCAAGTACCGTATGGGTTTCAATCGTACGGGATGGTTTTAGTATGAGTATCGTACCATATGTATTCGGAGTACTGTTCTGTCCGCTGTACAACTATATCATTGCTTCTGGTATGTGCCTTCTGGTTACTAGGTTAACCTCGCAAAACAAAAAAATGTAACGCCGTCAACGTGTGTCGCTACTGCACGAAGTACTGTACGGTACCTGGTACAGTACGTACGTAGTCCAAGGATGCATGTCACAAATCCTGAGTCGTGGTACGAGTATTATTATTTGTAATTCCAGTACGAGCTGCACGAGCACGCACTAGCACGACACAAAACCGTGTCCCGGTATCGCACGGTATGGGATTTCGTATGGAATGACGAAGGTTAGATCATTTGTTACCTTAGGTTCTGTAGATACTCCTAGTCGTACCGTGCGGCATGAAGCAGAGAAGGATACTGGATTCTTTCGTCGTCTTTTCTCGACGATTGGCAGTAGTAGGATCTCTTTGCGATGCTGGTGTCGTTACAAGGGTGCCGAACCTCGCAGTAAATGTAGCAGTTTGCTGTTACAGACAGAACGAAGCCCCCTCAACGTTGCATCATACGGGCACCGTCTCRCCGAYCAATTGCTCGCTCAACCAAACACGGGAAGCACCGTCCGTGTTGCCGCCACCACGGTCGGTTCCGAAAGGCTCGTTTCGTTCTTCTTGATCTTGTTCCGGCTCTGGCCCCTGCCCTTCATCTCGTTCTTCTTTGTGCTCTGGGATCTCCCTGCGCCCCCGATCCGTATCGTTCCCACGGGCCGCTTCCCGCTGGCGGTCCCTGCGCTCGCTGCTGTCGTCGTCGTCGGTGATTTCCGTGCAGGGGGCAGAGGCCTCCCGWGTGGTCGGGCCGCTGCAGCGACCACCATCGCAATCGCCACCGTAGTCGGCATTATCACCTTCGTCTTCGTTTTCCGAGTCCCCGTAGTCGCTTCCCTCGCCCCCGTCGTACGGTCCGCCGTGCATCAGCACCGTATCGAAGGGGAGGCCCAGCTTGCGGAGCTCGCGCTGTAGCAGGTACAGGTGGATCCTGGCGAGGGTCCTCGACTGCTTGGCAAAGCCGCTGGAGAGGGCCGTCCGCTTGCGTCGCTTGCGGCTGCCCCCGAGCAGCTCTCCACTGTCCGATTCAGTGTCCCGTGCGTGGCAGAGCCGGTCCTCCCCCTGCCGCTTGCGGAATTCCTTCTGGCGCAGCGGCTTCTCATGGCAGTGGTGGAGGATTTCCAGGCAGGGCCCGAGGATCCAAACCCACAGGCTCGAGCAGACCCACCACAGAGCCAACCAGTATTCACAATCGCTGTCGCTGTCGTTTTTGCCTAGGGCAGCAGCGGTGGTAGAAGGCTTGGGATTGGGGAGGTAGATCCCGGCCCGGCGATGGAGGCGCACCAGGGCCCTCCTGACCGACATCGAAAACGATGGGGGAAGACGACGAGGATGCTCCTGTTGTSCTTGTTGTCGGCGATGAGCTTGTTGTGATTGTGGTTTGGAGTAGCAGTTGCTATTCCCACACTCGTTCTGGTTGGCTTGCGGGGCATTTCCCATCCTTTCGTCCTTGAAACAGTATTCAACTACGGCCCGTTTGTTTGGAAAATACCTCGACGCGGAGGCCCGGTGAAAGACCTTGCGAAAATCCTCGCAGATCTGCTCTTCGCCCCAGTAGCAGCTCTCCGGTTTCGRGTTGTGTTCGCTTGTGGAATGCGGATGCTGCGGATACGCCGGCGTTGCGCTTCCGTTGCCAGGACCGTTGGCGGCTTTCTTTCCGACACCGCCGTGCCTGTTTCCCCCCGCTCCGTCGCGAGTTTCCCGGGGCCGGTATCTTCCGCGTTCGAGATCAAAGTACCGGCTCCTCAGGAAGTGGATCACGTTGGCCTGGAAGATTTCCATTGCGTAGTAGAAGACCTTGTCGGATTCGAACTTCCACTCGACGATGCCACCGACCCCGMGCTCGCTCGTGCTTGCTTCCGCCACGAGTATGTGGTTGAGATACAAGACGAGCTCGTTCTTGCCAATCTCGGACACGAGAATGTTGTCCGTCCGCCGAACCTCCTCGAGGACGCTCGCCATCATGGGGACTCGTGGATCGTTGTCGATCTCGTTGTCGATCTCGTTGTCGTTTCTCACGGCTTCGCCCACCGGGGCCTGGATTTTGTCTCGGCGCTCAACGACGTCCCTGGCATCGCTGTTTTCGTCTTTGTCCTCGTTTCCGTTTCCGTTGTCGTCGCCTTGCTTGTTGTCTTCGCCATGGTCTTTCTCTTCTTCCCCCGCTTGTTCTCGACMTTTATCTCGTGCCACCGTCCCCGGAACCTCCCCGAGCAGAGCTGYTGTGCTCACCCCATCCCACGATCCCTCTTCGTTTTGTTCTCGGTTACTATTGTCCCAATCGTTTTCTTCCCGCCCATGACGCTCCACGGTGTAGCAAGACGGGGGCATGGGAACGATTTCGAATCGAAATCGAAACGATCTCTGTTTTTCTTTCTTGGGCATTCTTTTTCTTCTGTTGTTTGCTTTTGCCGTGTTTTGGCTTGTTGGTTTGTCTTGGGCCGATGGCAGTATGCTGTACGGTTCTTATGGTACGGTAGTACTGTACTAGATGGCCGTATTTATTTGGGTTCTGTTTCCGTAGAAAAGCGTTCCCTCCTCGAGCAACCTGTCGTCTCGTTTTTCTGATTGGATTTGTTGCTCGCTACCAAGTTTTCAATTAAGAAATACCTCTGGATGCGTCATTTCGGCCGCGCTAGCCTGCCTCTTCAGCATCCAATAAAGACGCAGAGTACAGGGTAATCTTGGAGTAGTACGGTAGTTTCTGAAACACCAAATGATACGACATTACTGAATGTAATGCTAACATAAAGTACTTTTCTAGGTATGATACAGTACTGTGCTCGTAGTACTTCTCACTTCATACAACAGGAATTGGTACGAACCCAAACGTGTACATTCATACTCTACATACAGTCCTACCGTACGTACTYCTGCGTCAACGATAAATCGCGGATCCACGGCTAATCAGCTCCTGCAGATACGTACATATGGTACTCGTACCGGTGGGGTGTCCAAGTCACAATATGCATCATTCATTGGGTCACGTGCAGGCGTGTTGTGTTGCAAGATTCGGATCATTTTCTTCCGAATCACATGACGCAACAGAATGTGAGCCTAAATCACGAATAGATAGTGAATAAGCTCACTTTATTTTAAAGACGTACGGTATATACGACACTAAAGAGCACAAGTACATTTTGCAGGTAAAAAGACTCAAACAGGGGTTTGTTTCTAGACTAAACCGTTTGCATAAATAGATTAAGTAAAGTGCCATATACAAAATATTCTACAAGACGAAGAACAAGAATACACACAAAAAGAATGTGTTTCTAGACTAAACGGTTTGCATAAATAAATTAAGTAAAGTGCCATATATAAAATATTCTACAAGACGAAGAAAAAGAATACACACCACGAAGGAACCATGTGTCATCAAAAGAAATATGTGTCCTTGCGTACTAGCGAAACTCAATAGGGTCGGGGCAGCTCAAACAATTTGCTTCAGTCTTCGCCTGTCTCATCAAAAGAAAACTCTGTCTTTGCGTAGTCCTACCGAGGATGCGATTGCAGAGTTTGGCCATGTTGCCGTGGTTGGGTTCGAAGATGTTACGTGTGCCGAGACAATCAAGGTGGTGGAAGCCGGACAGGCGAAAGCACTGACAACCGTCACCACTAATCCCGAAAATTACAAGAAGGCTGATGGCACTGTTGAATCGGGCGTTTCGTCTTTTGAAACCGTAGTGACTCCCGATTATTATACTGGAGTTATTGCACCCAATGAAGCTTCCGTCACGTGCTCAGGCACGGTGGAGCTGAGCTTCACCGACCCAACCCCAAAGTATACGAAGATGGGATGCATCTCAGTTTCTGATTCTCTTTATCAGGAAATTGAATTTGATAATTACACTGTTGGGACCGAAGATGAAGTGAAGCGATGCAATGATCATTGCAGTGGTTCGAATTACTTTATTTTGGGTTGCCCCTATTGGGGGAATTTATTTACATGTCTTTGCGTCGATAATGGCGCCGAGGTAAGCAGTGAGACATGCTCTGCTTCGAAACCTGGTAACGCCAAGGAGCATTGTTATTTTAGTAAAATTGAAAACAGTGCGTATGAATTTGGTCTCGGAAACTTGGATTTGAAGTATCCGGCCTACAAGGTGACCACTCGTCGCCGATTGACTGCCAGCTTCTCGACCAACAGCGGCGATCTCTTGCAGCGCCACCTCCAAGAAAGCGGCAACCAGGCGGACACCAGCGGCTCCTTTGGCACCGAGGTTCTTCTCTCGCGAGAGGACAACAACGCTGTCTTTGGGGATCTTGCGGCACCCGCAGCAGACACCGGCGCCGTGCCAAGCACCGTGATGGCAAGCGCTGCCGGCGCCCTTGTTGTTGCCGCTGCTGCTGCCCTGGCCTGAGACGGAGGACCATTTGTAAAAATCGGACAAGGAAAAGCTTGAAGAGACACCAATACTTGTCCCCCAAAAAGATATTTCAGAGGAAAAAAATCCATGTTCAGGGACCAAAAGATACATCGGCTGCCGCCGGCCCGCCCGTTGAGGCGTAAAACAAAACCAAAGAAAAAACAAAAA
>CAACVS010000103.1:120942-133535 GCA_900660405.1 Pseudo-nitzschia multistriata
AACCTTGAGCAACATCGCGGCAAACAACGGATCGGACATGCTTGTAATGCTTCTGTCATTGATGCTACGGTAAAGCATACGGTACCGTACCGTACCGTACAGTACTCGTACTTTATTGAGCTTCTAGTTTATCTTGAAACGTGCTCGTCTCGTCTGTCCTTCGTGCACCTCGTCTGAGTCCATCACGCGGCTTTTGTTGATTGACGAGACTGTACCGTACTCGTTCGTACGAGTACTCGTACTCGTACCGGTACGATAGTTGCCTTCATTACCAAAGAGTGGGCTTCAGCCATACATCGATGCATCAGTTCGTGTACTCGTAGTCAGCGGATGCATGTTTGGAAGCGCTTGGCTCGTACTACTACTCGTAAAAATACCCGTACCCGGGACCTTGTACTAGCATTCGCTCCGAAGAAGAAAAGTACTTGCACCTGGTACAGGTTGTAACGGCACCGGTACACCAATCGGTGACAGATCGTGATTCACGCCACCTCTGTCGTACCGAATACGAAGGAAGTACCTACAAGTCCAACCGATCCAATAGMACGGGCATCACTCGATTCGGCTGGTTGGTTTGCTTGAATGCTGCCGGCCAGAGGGAACCGGACGCCGTTCAAATCAYAGAGATAGCTCCGGCTCCAAACACGAATTTAGATTCTAGGGCCTAGGAACACGCAGCAACGAACACACCGTCATGGGGAGAGAGAAGCGAAAGGGCCGCCTGAACAAGGCGGGCGACGGCGCCGCGAGCACGGGGGCCTTTATCGGCTTTGGAGCCTTTGCGGAAACGTCGTCGACAGCGACAACGGCACCGTCCGCCTTCGCGGCACACGACCCGCATTCCACAAACAGAGCACCCCAGACAACGGCATCGGCATCAACGGCATCGGCATCGGCATCGGCATCGGCATATGCATCGGCAGGAAGCAACAATGCCGGTTCCCCACAAACCCGGCTGTCCCCAATCTACACCGGATCCGATCCCGCCCTGGCGCTGCTCTTTCCCAAGGTCGGACAAAAACGGGACGCAACGACCAAGAGCAAGGCCCTCCTCGATCTCATCGGCTTCTTTCGCGACGGGAGCACCCCAAAGAAAACCAAGGCCGAGGCCCTTAGCCATTTTCTCTACCTCTTCCAAACCAAGCTGTGCTACGACCACTCCTCGAAGGTCCGGGCGCAGTCCGTCCGTCTGTGTGCCAYGGCCGCTGGGGAATGCCCCAGAGCCTGGAAGAACCTGGTCGTGGGAGGCCATTGCGAAATCCTTGGRATGCTGCTCTGCGCCAGGGCCGATCCGGCCTCGGAGGTGAGAGCCGCCGCCAGCGAAGCGGTTTTCGACAATSCGGACGGCGGATCCGATCGGGCAGCCCTGGCAGCGGATGCCGGGATCTGGGGGTTTGCCCAAAAAATACTGTCCTACCAGAAACCSTTGGACATGCACGCCGACCTGTTCCAGAAAAAAGGCGGGGGGGGGAAACCGAAACCGGCCAGGGCCAATTCCGCGGCGGCAAAGCTCTCCGAGGCCCAGCAGGAAGAACTGGAGGAGCGGTACGAGCGCATCGTGGGGACCGCCATCGAGGGCCTGCGGCTGCACCTGGTGGCCAACCACGCCGCCCGAAAAACGAGACCGGAGTCTAGGGTGGAGAACCCTTCCACGGTCAAATACCTCTGGAGGACGCTGGCAAGCCACAAGGCCTCCCTGAGGCGGCACACCTACTCGCTGCTGTCGACCGTCTGCCAGCTGTCCAGGATCGACCTGGTGGATTCCGACAAGCTCTCGAAGCTCCTGGCCCAGTCCGTCTCGTCCGAAAAGGAATCGGCCAACCTGGGGGTCCTGCTGGAAACACTGCTGGCCTTTGTGGCCTCGTGCTATATCACCAGGGCCGAGCGGTCCACCGTCCTCGAGCAGCGGTTTTCCAGACCCCTGTCCAGGCTCTTCAAGAAGGGATGCCACGGAGCGGCTCCCACCTCGAGCTGGACCCCCACCATCCTGCCCCTCGTCGCATTGCTGCCGAAACACGCCTCGGACGACAGCGGCGGTGGCCTCCCCCCGCGGATCGATCTTCTAACCAACGCCTGGGAGGGCCGGACGCATGTCGTGGGGGCTTCCGACCGCTGCGAGATTGTTCGGGCCGTTGCCGAAACAGCGGCCTTTTTGCTGGCCAGGGAAGAAGAAACGAGCGAGAACAATCCGTGCGACGACGGGGGTGCCTTTGACCAGATCCTGGCTCRGTGCTGGATCCACGCCCTCACGAGCTACCTGGCCGGTGGTTCCTCCCCCGAGCGGGGGAGCGGCAAAGCGAGCGGCAGTGGCGGCGGCGGTTCCCTTGCCCACCGCGCCCTGGGGACGACGCTCGCCAAGGGATGGCTGCAGCTCGATCGTGCCTCGCACAGGGCGGGCGTCGACCCATCGAAATCCCCGCCGATCGTGTACCACATCGGGGAGTGGTTTTGGAACGAGGCACTGGAGRCGGCCGTCCTAGCCGGGACCACTAGGAAGGCAAACCTCACCCACCTGCTGGCCGAGATCCGTGCCCAGCAGAAAAGCGGAAGCGGCGGCGGCAGCACCTCGGAAACCCCGCTTCGGTCGGCCCGGGTGCTGGGCCGAAAGTTCCGGTCGCTCGCGCCTGGAAACAATGCATCCTGGGTGCCTGACAGGGACGTCTACCAGTTGTGGATTGCCATACTCCGCCTYGTGCCCTCGCTCGGCAAGGAAGTATTTTCCTCCGCTACAATGGGTGGTTCGATCGAAGGCTTTGTCGCGAACAACCTCCTGTCGTGGGCCGTCCTCCACACCAGCCGCCTTTCCGACCGGAGYGGTAGTGGCCTCGCGMTTTTGGACGTGCAGCTGTTGCACGGTCTCTCGGTCGGTTTCCCGGATCGTTTTCTAGAATGGTGGCGCCCGATCCTCCGGGAGATTCTCCTGGCGCAACCGGACCTGGGAATACTCACCGACTGCCTCGGATGGTTGGCAAGGGAGGGAAAGCWTTKCGCAGGCGATCTGACCACGGAGGGTGGTACAGATGCAGCCGAYGGTCCGAATGTGTTTTCCGGGTTTTGCATCGAAACGGCACGGACAGYGGTGGCACAGACCAGTAGTGGCGAGAAGGCGMACCACCGCCATTCCGACCTCGACGGAGAATCCGAGAGCGAGGGCAGCCATTTCGATCCCAACGAAGAMGACGACGCAGAGCACCGAAAGACCRGCCGCTTTCTGCGGGCATGTGTCGGATTGGATGACCAGACGGTACCAGTGACCCTGGTAGGGGRGCGCGTTGTCGATGCCTGGGTTGCATGCGCTTGCCCCATTCGCGGAGAAGACGACAACGGAGATWCCGYCAATGAGAATCCCGTCCTGGATACTCTGGTAGCCATGATCCGGGCCAAGAAACTRTCAGGCGCTGGAGAATCKTCCTGKAGGACAGAGCGTGTGTTGCTGCAATCGTGGAGRCAGGGTGGCAGTCTGTGGGAGGACGAATGTCTCCCTTGGCTGTTGCAGGTCGAAAACTCCGTGGATCGATCATYCCTGATTCAAAACGCAAGCACAGAATCCAAAAGCTGCGYAGGGAAAGCATGCGMGGGAACGAACGACGATTTGGCTTGGGACTGGACCGAGCGTGCCCACCGATTGCTGCGGCTATGCTCGAACAAAAGGGGAGAGAGCAGCTCTRCTCTTCCCTCCCTTGCCATTGTYGGTCTCGGGGATGTGTCGATGTGGGAGAAAGGGGCCCGTTTCGATTTTCTGTCCACCTGTCTATTGAAACTGATCCGTCGTGTAGAAAATGTATCCAGTCGATGGCAGCTCTTTATCRATTCCGAGACCGACACCATGGATCTCTTCGTCGCGGTCCTATTCCAATTGTCTACAGGCGCGGAAAGCCCTATCGAAGCGGACCTGGCTCGAAGGCGGAAGGATCCTTGTGCCATGCTCCTGGCCGATCTCGGGTTCGCTGACTTTGACTCCGACACGATAATGGATAGCATCGGGTGCTGCGTTTCGAAACTTTCTCGTTTGCTCGAGCAATCKACGATAGACCAAGCAAAAATCTGCCGGGGCATTGCGGTGCTGTCCCAACTCATCGACACACGATTTGCTTCGTTGCGTCCAGATCCAATGGCCGATGCAGCGCGGGAGGCATTGGATGCTTCCGATGTTCAATCAGGCGACAAGATCTGGTACGTAACGAACACAAACGATCCAACGRCTCAAGAGCCATGCGTCCTGGTYAAGATACACAATGATCTGCCCGAAGAGGTTTACTTCACAATTCGACTTAGCAGAAACGGAGARCAGCAAGAACGRCAGACAGTGAGGGAAAGGCTGCGAAAAGTTCGGTGGACCAAGAGTGACGACAACAAAAGCACCAAAGAGAGAAGGACCATATCGGTTGACCAGATTGGAGACGAAGAGAAGCGGGAGAGGGAAAAAATCGTGGGACCGATTTTAGACAAACTCATCAAGTCGATCGATTCGGCACAGCCGAATTCCTACTACGAGATTTACAACATTGTWATTGTGCAATGTGGATTGGTCAGTGGCCGTGGAATCGGCAGTGCTCATTATTYCGTCGTTCAAAAACTCATGGAGTTGCAGCAGCGATTGTTAGAATCCTTGTCGTCCAACGATGCTAGTGCTAMGATTGCATCTGCTTTGTGGCACCTTGCCCTAGCTCTAGGGTACGGTATGAATGCACCCGCTTCTGAATGGTCGATCCCATTGAYCGGTTTGAACGCAGCAGATTCCTTGCCGCTGCTGTTGGCATATGAGGAAGACGAGGGAAACGAATCTACGAAGGACATGGATTGCGCTATGGCAGCATGGATATCTGTTTGTGCATCTGCGTGCGACGACATCGTCCTCCRGACCCAGGCTTACTCAACGCTTTTCGAACTAGCAACTCGATTGCTTTGTTATCACAATGGGGATGAGTATGGTTTGAATCCCTGTCACTACATCGCTCTTAGAGCCATTGAGGTAGGCCAGATCGAAAGTCACAAGGCGAAAGAAGGAGAATCGGTGATACAGGAGAGCGAGGCCGAGGCTCTGACAGAATTGACCAAGGTATTCTCAATGGTATGGAGTAGTACTGAGGAAGATAAATGTGTATCTACTAGCTGGRATTCGATCCCTCTCTTTGACTCCATCATAAGAGCAAGTCTGAGAAAACGACCAACTTTGATGGCAATCGCGAGTCGGCAATGTATTGATGCGTTGGCCAAATCTCTCTACGAGCCAATCAAGCAGAGGTATTCGATGCTCATTCTGCAAGCGTATGCTMGAGAGGGACGACCTCTCTTTGACGATGTTGACGACGACGATCTTATCAATCCAAAAACTCTTGAGCGCCTTGACATGTGGTCGGAAGATATGCTCGAGAGCGAAGCTGATGAATTGGAAGATGACGTAGCCTCTGTTGCACAATGGGTTTGCAAAGAGCTCATGAATGACGTTGAATCTTGGCACGACGATGACGATATTGATGACGAAATAGCGTGCGGTCGCATGCTATCATGGCTGTCCGTGTTAGATATTACAGATACAGCMACAGGAAAAGATTCTATGAACCGTCTGGCATTCACTTCTTATGTCTCGAAAGCCAATGCTGTCGATGCAATACTAGATCTTGCCTTGATCTACTGCAACGTGGGCTCTGAGCGAAAAGCCGAAATGGACATAGTCGTTCCATTGGAAGAAATAGTGGAATGCATGTCGTTGTCAAGGCTTGCAGCCCGTGTCATTTTTCGGTCGATCGAGGTGTTCCCCACATTGTCGAAGAATTGGTGGGATTCTTCTTGCCCCAAATATTTAACTTCTACTGTGAGAGAGTTCGTGGAAACGCAGGTCTCTCCCGATATTTTGAACCTTGCCGTCCAAAGCATACGGAATGCAGCTGCCTTTGGAGAGATGAAAGTCAAGGGCAGCCCGATCACACGCGAGGTTAATGCCACTTACGTGCAGGACGATTTCACCCTGAGTGTCGTCATTAAGTTACCACTTTCGTTTCCTTTCCGTCGAGCCGAAGTAGATTGCTCGAAAACGCTTGGTGTTCCGGAATGTCGATGGAAGCGATGGTCTCTCCAGATCACCCAGATGTTGAACAATCAAGGTGGGACGTTGAAAGATGCTCTGCTACTGTGGAAAGAAAACGTCGACAAAGAATTYGAGGGTGTCGAACCTTGTCCTGTATGTTATTCGGTTCTGCATGTGAAGTCTCACAAGCTTCCGAATCTGGAATGCAACACATGTCACAATCAGTTCCACTCCGAATGTTTGTTCGAGTGGTTTAAAAATAGTGGAAAAAGCGCATGTGTCATTTGCCAACAGCCATGGAGTGGAACYAGAATCAATTAAAGATTCAATTATACTTCAAATGAAAAAAATTATGTWCTTTTTTAACACTRATTAGAAATGATTTTGAAACACTTCATCGTCCAAGATCGACAGGTGCTAGTATCTGCGTRTTTTACATTCAACAGCGYGATGAGATGTGCATCGCCATATGGCTCTCTCCATAAATGATCGCAAGTATTCTTCACTCCGACTTTCCTTTTCCTTGGCTATCAAGGGCGTAGAGACCGCCCATCARTGCAAGGTATCCCAAAGGTGGAACTACACTTTCTCCGACAGAATGATGCCCGTATACTGCACATGTCGCAGAGAGAGACAATCCCAATCGGGCGATCCACTCTGGCATGGGGCCGATTCCCCATAATGCTAAAACGCCCAAAATCTTGCACGGTCCAAGTACGAGCAAGAAACCCTTCATTGGAATTCCAAACGGATCGATGAACGGCGCAGCAACAGGGATCATTGCTTCGTCCAACGGAACCAATCCGAGTCCCATAATCGTCATGAACGCTCCTGGTATGAAGCTGAATGACAGCAACGACTTCACAATAGTTTTGGGGGTCGGCATGGTGGATACTAAAATATTTGAATATGTTTTGAAGAGAGGTTTTATGATTCCGTRYTGTACGGTACAATAAATCAAAAAATTGAGTACGAAAAGGGGCAGGTGAAAAAATCCTGGATATCGGATACCGGGTATCGGAATTGCATGCCGAACTTGCATGCTAAATTATGACCCCTGCTGGCAAGTATGTTACTGTACGCAGGGGTCATAACTGTACGTACGAGTACGATAATAGTATTCCCTATGTAGACATTTTCGCAGTTATCGTCCWTCTCTTCCGTCCTATCTACCGGAAGTGTCAGGGTGTGAGCCCAACACGCGTAATTGACGAAATCCTTCTGTCCCTGCAACAGACACCCTTCTGACAGCTGTTCCGTACCCAATTAGTAGTAAAAAGCCWYCTTTGGATTTGGGCATAGTGCGCACGCAAAGAGGAGTACAAAGTGAAGGCCCAACGAAGAAGAAAATGAGAACTATCACAACGTCACCAGCCGTCAGACAACAAGGGAACCAATCTGAAACCGAGAATGGCCTAAACTCCACCGCAACAAGAAATATTTCAAAAATAGAAAACTTCTCGCAAAACGTTGAAGTGCCAACTTGAATCTTTTCCGTCACGGGGAATCGAACCCCGGTCTCCCGCGTGACAGGCGGGGATACTAGCCACTATACTATGACGGAATTACTTAACTTTCCATTTGTTGTGTTACCAAGACTACTGTAAACTCCTCTATAACGGTGCCAAAATACTCTCGTCGGAAAGYAGGTTTGGCTRGTGCTTTCTCTGTGCCAGAGGTGATAGATGTAGTAAATGAATCTACTCGATAGTTACTAAATGTGTTGCTGATGATTGGTCGATGAACAGRGGTGAGTWTCTTTGTTGATCATAACCTTTGAAATGCTGATACGCTCTCTAGTGTCGTATGAATACGTTTTTACAATGAAGAGTGAGGTTATTCACTAGCTACTCGTWATTCATGTGTGGATAAATGCCTCRCACTTCTAACCAAAAAATAAGGAAATGAGATCCAGWGAWTGTTTACAAAACTTAGAGCCCACTTGTCGTGCAAGATCGGAGCAGACCCGAACTTTGTTTCTGTATATTTCAAGAATGGTATGAAATAAAAATAATTRTAATAACAGTGGTACCTTTACTAGTAATTTGGCGGTTGGTGCCAAAATACTGCTTTGTCGTTACATATTCTAGGATTGCTAGGTTTTTGTTTCCAATACTAGCTTCTTGGGTATGCCAGCTAACAAAGTAGTAACWACAAACATGATTCCAAATAATCTAACCGCAATGTTCCATTTTTTGGAGTTATTGCAACCATGACCTAAATTTGGTACTAAGTCGTCTTAGAAACGGTGCGGTAGGGGTGTAGTCGGTCACGGGGACGTAGTCCGGATCGCCGGCCTTTGCTGGTTCGATTCTGTCAAAGTGGGCGGTCGGAGCAGCAACAGGTACATAGTCTGGATCACYAGCCACTACGGGCTTGATCYGGTCCCAATGAATCCCATTTGTACCTCCGTYGTCGTCRTCGTCCAGCGTCATCGTCATTATAGCTATTCCTTCCTTTTCTTCGYCCTCTTTTTGTGCCGCACATYTTTCTTTTCCCGAGACATAAACCTTGGACGATGAAACGGAACCCTTCATTACGTGGGTTTGCAGACAACATCGTTGCCGTTGTTTAACTCGTTCCTTTYCTTGTACGTGAGGCTTTTGATTTCTTTTTTCTTTCTCGTTATCGTCACGATCATCGGAATTGCTTCCACTATCGTAGCCCTTGAATGAATGTTTGTACTYGTTCGATTCTAATCGATCAATTTCTATTTGTAATTCAACCACTGTGCTGTTCATTATGGCAAACAGATCAAGCATTTCCTGGTCAACTTCGTCGTTCCGATCGCTGGAGGTATCAGCCGCTGCGTCCATTCTGATGGATATTCAGACTCGCCCAATGGAATTTATCAGATGTAGAATCTCCGTTTGTCGGAAGATTAAGCCTYTATGAATGGCTGCTTGCTTGTTAGATGTTTTTCTATTTCTGCTCGTCCTCTTCTTCCCAGGGAATAGTGCGTATCATCAATCATTTTAATAATGAAAAATACGTTTCGTATATAGATAGTTCAATAACTCTTCAATAATATGGCCGAACAACGATGCGATTGATGAACGTGTTGACATTTGATGTGAATTTTTGTGGAAGAGTAGACCATGATAATTACTGTAWTTGTTTGATTTTATCGTCCTGTGATGCCATCCATGTCACTTTCTTGTGACACGAAAATTACGTCGCACGATTCATAAAAGTAAGCACGGTATGTGATATATCTGTGGAGGAGCTCGCGCAGCGCGTGTACCATAAATGTAACCAGAATTTTGTACCATGTCAAGTCCGTGATAATAACACGGACTCGACATGGTACAAAATTCTGGTTACATTTATGGTACACACAGTGACATCACTGAGATCGAGAGCTTTAGCTCGAGATCAAAGTGATGTTCTTACTGCAAGTATCTTCAACAAGAAGCTCAAGAGCTTTAGCTCGAGAGCTTGTTGAAGATACTTGTTGCGCTGAAGCAGAGCTCTTCCACAGATATTTACGTAACCGTTGAGCAGCTCAACATTTCAATGTAACCACGAGCGCTTGGTTACTGCGCATCGAGCAAATGAACTACAAGCACTGCCTCCTCCGATTGAGCAGCTGATACGATACGGTCGAGCGAGCCGCTGATGCGATACGGAGAGGAGGAGCCAGCGCTGATACGATACGGAGGAGCCAGCGCTGCTGATACGATACGGAGGAGCCAGCGCTGCTGATACGATACGGCGGAGGAGCTGCTGATACGATACGGCGGAGGAGCTGCTGATACGATACGGCGTTCTGCTCTGTTGCTGGTGTTTTGCTTGATTTTTTGCTTGTTTCCCCCTGCAAATCAATATTTCTACGGTGTTTTCTACACGAGTTTGTACTGGAATAGCAATCGAGATGAGTTTTCACTGAAACTGCTTACATTTTTTTAGTAGTACTCCTCGTACAAAATACAGTACAGTACTGTGTACAAGTACTGATACTACATATTTACATTAGTGAAGACAGTTTTTAGTTCGTACCTGTTGAGGTGCATGCGCCTGGTTACAAGCGCGCACAAGGGAACCAGTGCGCCTGTTTTTGTAACCAGACCCTTTTTTTTGTAACCACACTACTAGTGTTATCGTGGTGAAAATATGGGCTCTCCTTAAGGAAGGGTTTGGTTACAATTTTTGGTTACAAAAACTCAATTCGCGCGCTTGTACCATGTTGAGGTGCGTGTATTTAAGCAAAAAATAACTAGTGTTTGTTAGTGTTAGTTTTTTGTATCCGCGCAGTAACCAAGCGCGCGTGGTTACATGGAAATTTTGAGCTGCTCAACGGTTACCGTACTCAACGGAAGAAAAATATTGTGACGTAATGGATGATTTCTGATTTCCGATTTCCGATTTCCGTTCATAGAAATGGTAAATTTGATAGACAGACAGACCAATAGTCTATCACACGTTGTCATAGATTTAGCATTTTTAGAATGGGTTCATCCGCCCCATTCTAAATGTGATAGTGCAATCTATGATGGAACCCAAGAGTCAAAATTGTGAGTCTGTTGTAAGATTCAACAGAAAGCGTGCCAGACTCTTAACACTAGTACTCGGCAAAATTAGACCCGGTTATCATCCTGCTAAACAAGAACAACGAACAAAGAGAGGCACCTCTATTAGTAACAATGGCGCCCAGGCGCCTCTATGGTGGCATATAAATTATGTCCCAATCARTGCTCTTAGTCAGTACATTCTATGTCCTTTCTHTGTTGCAGCAAAGAGAGCAACAACAATACAAGGAGGAGGAGGCTGGCAACCTCAAGAAAGAGGGAGCTCGTCATTGTCGCCCAACCGCCTCAAAGGAGAGGAGGCTCATTATCCCATCCCCYACATTATATTTGTTAAGATGGATCCAACTGGCAATACTGGCTGCAGGTCTGGTACTATGAACTACTCTTGAGATGAGCTCACTAGTCTCATGAGATTGATATTGGACACCATGCTCCCTGCTGTAGATGCTGATAGTACTAGCTGGGATGGGCTTGTGGCAAAGCATGCAGAGAGATGGCCTATAGGTAGGACCAATGCATCCATCAAGACTAAGTATGCAGCTGTGAAAAGGACTAAGAGCTCAACCAGAAATCCAAACATGCCAGAGTATGTGAAGATGGCACAAAGGGCCCATATCTTGATTGGTGAGAAGGCAAATCTTGGTACTGGTGAGGAGGACTTTGATATGAAGAAAGGTTTCATTAAGAGTGAGGATGTGSAGGGTTTAGAGTCTCCAGTGCTGTCTTCAGCTGCAACTTCCAGGGYAACWGCAGGTTTTTTTATTATTCTTGCCAGAGACACATCTACTGTTGATGGTGGAGAAGAACAACAGGAGCAGGAGGAGTYCACTGCTGTAGCTTCCTCAAGCAATTTGACCCCTTCTCTTGTTGAATCAACCCCAAGGAAGAGATCTTATCAGCAAGAGAGGAAATCCAGTGTCCCCAACACTGCTGTATTCAATGAATACATTAAGAGCCAGGGAAAAAGAGAGGAAAGAAGAGACAAAGAGAACCGTGAGATGTACAAAGAGAATTGTCAGATGCGGAGGGAAGTTATTGGTCATGGTAGGAACTATATGATGCTAAATATAATGACCTAACTCCCATTKTTGACAAAGTTACTATGCTGCTCATAGTGTTTTGGGTTCCTGGCCAATTACTGGTATTTGGTGTACTGTTAGGACATCATTTCTTGGTGCAAATTATCATAGATGAGTCCTTTTCTACTATTGATGCCAAGGGGGATATGTGAAGCTAAAATAAGGGTGTAAATAATTTTTTGACAATGATATGGCCCTCATACTGATTTGGATCCTTGCCAGCAGCAAATACAGGTCCAATATTCCCAAAATATCATTGATTAGTAATCTAAGGATAGTACAGTCCTGGATATTGGTGCCAGGGGGGGATGGGATGCCAAACAGAGTCACCTAACACTTTATTTTGACCAAGTTATGGTCCTCATGATATGTCTGGGTTTTTTTGAGCAAATACTGGTGTTGTCCCAGTGTGGAGCCTCTTTTTCCATGCCTAAAAGAGATGACTCCAAAGAAAGATGAAATGCCTCTCTATTGGTGCCATGGGGGCTATGTGATGCTAAGTACAATGATCTTACTCCAATTTTTGACAAAGTTACTCCCCTCACAGTGATTTTGGTTSCTGGGAAGATATTAGTACATATGATGTTAGAGTATTATTTGTTCCAAAATACCATAGATGAGGTTAGTAGCAAGAAACATTCCTGTCTATTGGTGCCATGGTAGGTGTGTGATGCTAAATATAATGACCAAACTCACATTTTTGATAAAGGTGTGGTGCTCAAATTGTTTTTGGTCCTAGACAGATAYGAGTAGTATTCTTGCTGTCAGAATACTAGTATTCTTTCCAARATATGGAAGGTGAGGTTTGAAGCAAGTTACAGTCTTGTTTATTGGTGTCAACGGGGGTATGTGATGCTAGTAAATGTAATGACCAAACTCCAAATTTTGACAAAGTATGGTGCTCATAGTGTTTTTGGTCCTGGGAAAATAACAGCAATATCAATATCAATATCAATA
>CAACVS010000103.1:137636-168036 GCA_900660405.1 Pseudo-nitzschia multistriata
TTAATTCGAAACTAAACCCGTGCTATGGAATTGGTTCAAAAGTACTGTAAGCAATATGTACCGTATGGTAAGGTGGGTCCCACGTTAGGAGAACCTCCACGTGTAACAAAACTCAACTGGATTCACACCACATGAAGGACAGACTGGAGGAGCACGAGGGCCACCAATAAAGAAAGGATACTCCCCCAGCAGCAGTGCTGCTTGCTCAAGGCAATAATAATGGAAGACAATGAAGGTGTCAGTAACTGGTAATAGGAAAGACCAACAGAACGCCTCCTGACACCAGAACAAAGCCACACAGACCCTCATTGTTTTGTAGACTGCAGCTTTGGTGTCAGTAGCTAAGAGACCAAACTGGAGAGACTACACTACTGAACTTTTTCTTATGAGTTGCCCACTCGACGACCTCATTGCCGCATCTGCTCCACGGGATGTCCCTTCAATCGTGCTTGACACTGGCACCACAGGCGGAGGCCCCTCTTTTTATGATGGTGAGTCTCTTTCCCTTCCGGCGACGGGGGGGAGTTCGTATCCTGTTTATTCTATTATAGTTATTGAAAGGCCGGAAGTGCTATGCCGGGGCTTCCTGAAGAACAACGAATCAGCTTGCATTAAGCCCAAAAACAGTTGTCACTGCAGCCACAGAGGAGATGGTCACATAAACCTCGCCGGGCCAACTATCGCTGTTCTTTCTCGTCACAAAGAAACCGTATTCGGGGTTCCCACCTTAAATGCAACACGTGTTGATGAATCCCTCTTAAGTGCCTGGTTGGAGACAAAGAAGACGAAACTGGACTGGAACAAGTGCTTTGACATTGTCCAATACTTATTTCATGATCCAAATAAGCCAATCAGCCTAGAGGATTTCAACAAACAGATGAGAACACAAGACCAAGCAAAAATGGCCCTTAAGACTCCTGGAAGGCCCAAAGCGAAGCTTTTCCCCGCTTACGAAGCAAGTGAAGATGAGGAAATACAGTTTTGCCCATTCGTAAAGTTAGAAAAGAACGGTGGAGGCATATCGAAAGAAACCCTTGAGGAACAACTCAAACGAATCGAAGCTTATCTCTTGGAAGATGGCTTAGCAAATGAAGAGCGCTGGCAAGCTTTGAAAGATGTCCTCCAAGATAATGCAGCCACAAGCAAATATCACACCACGCAAATCAATGCAATCGATACTATTATAGGAGTACGTGATCCAAGACTGGTCCCAACTGAATTTGACGGGGCTGATCTCTGGTCCACAATAGGATCTATAGGACAAGCTCTACTGGAGGTGACATCTAATGAGGAAACAGTGATAAGAAGAGTGAGCCAACAGTGTACATCAGTTCTAAGCGAACGATTCGCGGATGTTAACAAGTTCAACAAGTTTGTAACTCACTTGACCGGCTGGTTTCAGTCTTATCATGAGAACAAGGCAGCGGTGTGGACAAAATTACATTCCTTAGAGTCAAAAGGCAGTCCGCCAGGACAGTTCTTCAACCAATTCCAAGGAGTACACTCGTCGTTCATGCACCAACCAAACAACAACATCTCGTCAGGACCCACACTTAAAGAACACAGAGATCTAAAGGATGAAGTGGACAGGCTAAAGACCTTGATAACCAAATTGCCTTTGTAGCTGAACATCCCGAAGCTCGAAACTTTGGCTTGATCATTGATCCATATGCAGTATGTTATCATGTAATGAAGGACAACAAAGGACACTCTAAGTTCTTCGATAGACTTCATCATATTAAGAAGCTTGGAATAGGCACAAACCGTGAAGCTATAGTCATGCATGGATTTAACAGCCCAATCCCTGAACTATTCGATGACTCAGGAGACCAACAGAGCTCACCATATATCTCATCATTCGGAAAGTTCAAGACTCACAAGGACTGGGTAGATAAAGGAAAGAAGCAAATACCAGCAGGAATCACTTTGGTTAGATCGCAGCTAAACATTCATGCGGATAACTTCCTCAGACCGGGAAGCAAAGTACACACTATCTGCAAGTTATCGATATCAGAATCCTGTGCAGCAATGGAAAAATTCTGTACTTGGCTGGATAATTCACATAACAACTTAGTAACTTACGGAATGTCAAAAGATAAAGCTTGGATCCTCACAACTAAACTGGGAGAAAGGGTATTCAGAGAACTATTTGTTGTGAGATCCGGTGTAGCTGATGGCTTCAATGTATGTGGGGAGGACACCTCGAAAGTGGATATAGCGGCTAATATCTGGTTCTACGTACCAAAGACTTTGGATGTACTCAAGACCTTTGTAGATGCAGACTTTGGCGATCATGAATCCATTGCAGGGGAGTATATCAGGTTCTTAGTGCATAATACCAACTCAGCTGAGGTCTCAACCTTCCAAGCGGATATTAAGGAAGTCAAAGAATCGTTAAACTCGTCGAAAAGGAACTGGGACAAAGAGTTTAAATCAGTCAAGTCTGCCTTCGATAGTGCTAACAAGGCAGCAACTACTTATAACAACAAGCTTACCGAGCACACGAAAAAGCTTAAGGAATGGGCTGCGGGGCAATTTGCTTCAAAATGACGGTGGCGGGATAAGCAACTAACCTTTGTAGATACACAGTTATTGCCTCTATCCCAAAGCCTCATTAGTCCCGCAGTCCCTAGACAAGAGCCGAAAGAAAGATCGGCAGATAATAGTGCGGCAACATTACAGTTTGAATTCGGTCAAGTAGACGGAGGTCTTCGAATCCACACGATAAACGGAAGTGCCGTAGTCAGAGGCTCAAAAGGTTTTGTGTGGCTCCTTACTCTCAGACAACAACAATGGTATTCAATAATTATTGCTTGTCCATTGCCTCAGCTGTTCAAAGCACAGATAAAATCAACATGGGGAAGCAAATTAGTTTTCCATCCTAAATCCACGCTGGAATCATTCACGGTGGATACTGATTTCGCAGCCGGAGGTGAAAGAGATCTGAAGGAGTGGAATCAAGCAAAATACCGATGTCCAAGCATATTTGCAGTACTTACTAAGATTAGACGACCACCCAGACTCGAGCCGAATGTTTCCACGATCCTTATCGCTCATAGGGAAGTTGGCGGTGTAACTACTGCTCTATCAAAGTTCTCCCTTGGAAGCTCAGGATCCCCTACGTTACAACCAACAGTTCAGAGAACAGTCGGATCAATCATAGATCACAAAACCTATGTATCCGGGTCCAACAAGCCCAGTTTGTACATCAAAACAGACGAATGGCTCCCAATTGGCAACCGAACTATAGATGTTGCTCTGCCCAATCGATTCTGTTCTACAGGAGTTGGGTATCGTCGGCTAACCCCTACTGAAATCTGTCTTGCATGGGATCTCCCATTGTGGGCTATCCCAGAGCGACCGAATTACGATATCACGAGTGACTTTCTTCCCTTAAAAGCCGGATTAGTGTTATCAGACGCGATCATTGATAACACGGACGATCACCCATCAAACTGCCACCAAATGATCCACGAGGCCATTTCATAGAGACTCTCAGGGTATGGCTCCCATCTCGATGGATCGACTCTACATTAATCACGGGAAAGGCAGTCAAAGTGGACGCTGCGGCCATTCCGGAACACCTTTGGGACAGGCGAGTGGGACTGGCCCTTCAGCGTCCTACACACACGTTACCTTGTTTACGACGCCAGCTTCATCAGCGAGCCTGCTATAATGTCATCCTTTCCTTCTTCCTCTACATGCTCAAACGCCATGAGTAGCTGTGTTTAGATTGGTTAACTATAGTTAATAACAAGCACGCTTTTCCGTGGTTCTTCGAAGAAATGAGGAAAGTTCTCGTACATTTTGTACGGGCAGCTACGCAGCAGCGGGGGGGGGAAAGTCACTCAGGTCAGGTCTCCGCCCAAAACCTCAAATTTTGGAGTCGAGCCCACGCGGAATCTCCTAATTAATCATGCGTCATTTGCAAAACCGGGTTTGTCCAACGTCACCAGCTTAACTAGAGAGGGTAATATACATTCCAAGGATCCGTTTATAATAGATAACTCTCCAACGGCTAGTCCGTGTCCAAGTATACAACAACCCACGATTAACACGCCGGATGATCTAACCACTCTTACGCTACACTCACAACACGGTGGACAGCTAACCACGCGTAGCTTCAATACTAACAGCTACGAAGCAACATACGAATTCACTCGTAACTTAATCCGTGGATACAAAGCTTGCTTACAGTACACTAAATCAACATGGTGGAAATGGGACAACGGATCCACACTGTTGTTCTGGAGATGGCCTACTCCAGAGACAATAAGAGCGGCTAGGGATGGGTTTGATTTGTTCATACATGAACACAAGCTCCCAAAGTATCGCGTCAGACACAGAAAAACCACTGACGAAATGACAGCGCAAATAAGCGTAAAAGTCAGCGATGTCATTCGAAAGACCTACATAGCTCCTATACACAAGAACACCAGTTACATTGATTTCTTTGGAGTCCCAAAAGGGATCGGAGCAAATGGAGAAATACTGGACATTCGTATCGTTTATAATGGCACTAGTTGCGGACTAAACGAGGCTGTGTGGGCACCAAATTTCTGGTTGCCAACACCCAATACAGCTATACGACACATGTCATATGGATACTGGGTGATGGACCTGGACCTAGGTGAAATGTTCCTAAACTTCCCTGTGCCGGAAAAGATAAGACCTTTTCTCTGTGTTTCCCTAAGCCAAATAGCCAATAAACTACCAAAACCACAACAACGAGATCTCGTCGGCACTGAAGTGGCCTGGACGAGGCTACTCATGGGGTTTAGACCCAGTCCGTTCTTTGCAATAAAATTCTACTATCATGCTGAAGAATTTGTCATAGGAAACAGATTAGACAAGGGCAATCCTTTCCGATATGACGAGATAATCTTAAATCTTCCTGGAAGCGAAACATTTGATCCACAACTCCCATGGGTTATGAAATGGGATGCAACACTAAACTGCATACCAGCTGCAATCGTCACGTTTGTGGATGACGTTAGAGTATCCGGACCCTCATCGGAGAGAGTATGGGAAGCCTCACAGAGGCTTGCAAAATATTTACAGTTCCTAGGAATCCAGCATGCACCTCGAAAGCTTAGACCGCCATCCAAGCACAACACAGGAGCCTGGACAGGAGGAATTACAGAAGCTTGCGACGATACTATATTCAAAGCTATCACTCAGAGCAAATGGGATCGGATCCTTCCTATCATTCAACGCATAGAGGAAGAACTAACTACCTCACCAACACAGGACTTGAACTACAAGCAATTGGAGAAGGACAGGGGATTCCTGGTCCATGTAGCGATGACTTACAAGGTAATGAATGCCCACCTCAAAGGCCTACACCAAACAATTGATTCCTGGAGACCAAACCAAGACTCAGAGGGATGGAAACTAAAAGCAAAAGAATGGACGGAAAAACTAGCCGCAATCTCCGACGATGCGGTAAGAAATTCGCTTATCGAGGCACACATTAAAGGTCATCCCGCAACGGTGAAACCATCCCCAAGGCTGTTCCCAGATCTCAAAGCCCTCTGGAAATTCTTTAGCAAATCAACACCGACCAAGGTGTTTATGAGAGTGAAAAAGATATACCAAGTAAACTATGGCTTCGGAGATGCCTCGGGCCATGGTTTCGGGGACAACTGGTTAACTGCCGAAGGAATCGCCTATCATCATGGTACTTGGTCCTCTGATGTATCTACTGAATCATCTAACTACAGAGAGTTCAGAAACGTATTGGATTCCATTCAGAGAGAGGGATTAGCTGGACGATTAACTGAGGCTTTTGTAATCTTTGCCACTGATAACAAAACAGTTGATGCTGCGTTATATAAAGGAACGAGCAACAGCCCTAAACTTTTGGAAATGGTAATAGAGTTTCATAGTCTACAAATGGCTTACGGGTTTGAGGCCATAATAACCCACGTGTCTGGTTTCCGTATGATCAAGCAAGGGGGTGATGGACTGTCTAGGGGAGCTTTAAATGAAGGAGTCATGGGAGGAGCCCCTTATCGATCCTTTATTCCATTCCATCTTTCAAGCTTGAACCGGGAGCCAAAACTCAAGGGACTTATACACGATATAGTATCCCCCGAGGAAGAAATAATCTTCCTTAATCCAATAGACTGGTTCCAACGAGGTCATGATATCGTGGGAGGAAAACTGGGGAATGACAAACTATGGAGACCAATAATAAAGAAAGGAACTTATGTATGGGATCCCCCACCTGCAGCGTGCGATGTGGCTTTGGAAGAGCTAAGGAAAGCACGACTTAAACGGCATGAATCAACACATATCATCTTGTGCCCGAGGCTAATGACCCCATCCTGGTTGAAACAACTATTTAAGTGTTGTGACCTCGTAATCGATATTCCCCCCATATGCTCTTACTGGAATTCTAACATGTTCGAACCCTGCATTATGGGCTTTTGCTTCCCTTACTTAACATGTAACCCGTGGACCCTCAGGGGAACGCCAAAGATGTTCCAATTACGTAGGCAACTGTCTAAACTGTGGAAAACAAACCAGCTGGTCGCAGTCTCTCTTCTGCATGAATTTTACATGGTCAGTAGGAGGCTTCCCAAGATGCCAGGGAAGCTGGTGCGGAAACTGTTATTCTTTGAATAACGATACGATGTTTTATAGGAACTACCCAGTCGACGATACTCATCCCCAAGCATCCACAAATAGGAAGTGGAGACAAAAGAAGCCGGGTCCTAATGAATTTAACTATGCAAGGCCTGGAGATCACATCCTAACCCCCTTCCACTGTGACCTCTGTGCCTTTAGGAGGATGAAAGGAAGAGATCCCAACAGCAATAGCTGCTCTGACGAACTCCTGCTTAAATACATACGAAGGGCCAATTTAGATGCTTTCTGGAGTAGAGGAGCTACCAGCACTGTACGGGCGACAAGATCCACAGTTGAAAGAACTGTAAAATCACTAAGAAAATTTGGATTAATGGGCCCCTTTTATGACCCCGGACCTTCCCCAGCTCACGACTCTTTCGGTTTCGAAACTGCCGTAGCGGTGTTAGATGATTCGCTTAAGTCGGGGAAATATTCTAAGGATCACAAGCAATGGGAGTCCATTAGAAGAGTGAAGACAGCTGTGGGAAATTTTGAAAGAGTAAGCACCGACAGGCTATTCAAAGGCGCTTCATTTGTCTCTGATAACAAAGGACTCGCCAGTCGACTCCATACTGGAGGAGCAACATCCTATTGGCAGAATCGGTTTTTAACAGGCTGTAAAGCTCGAATGGGCATAGATAAGCGACCTAATTTGGCGGTCAGTATGGAAGTCTGGAAGCTTATCTTAGAACGCTGTGCACTTAAAGCAAATTCTACTGATCACAATGAAACCCGCGATGGCTGGACTATCGCTGGGGCATACTTAGCTTTTGGCTATGTTCTGTCGTTGCGGGGAAACGAGGCTTTTCTCATGGATATCAGCCTACTACGTAAATATCAAGCGATAAAGCAGGGGCTAGTCTGGCTCTCTATTTATGGCAAGTTAAAAGGAGGTTGCTCGCATCATACATACTTAATGAGGTCCGTTGAAATCATGGGATCGGGCATTAACATAAAGCACTGGAGAGATAAGCTCCTGGAAGTTCATAGACGAGCAAACCAAACTGTAGGCCCTGCTTTCTGTGATTCTAAAGGATTCATACTCTCCCATGCAGACATGAATGAGTATCTTTGGGAAGCAACGGAGGCAGTCTTCCACGATTTCCCAGACCTGTTTCCAGCTGCAATAACCACCCCTGAAGACATTAGGAACCACATCCAGATCTTCAGATCTATGAGAAGAACAGCAACCTCACAGGCTACATGGGCTCGAGTCAGTGGGAATGACATCGACATAGCCAATAGATGGAGCAGAAAAGAAGCGGCAAAAGGACAGGATCCCAGTGAGCATCTTTGACATCATTATGCTCAACAAGATCTACTAAACGACTGCTTAAAGCGGTTTCAAATGAAGCTTTAAGACTCCTATCAAAAGCCCATTAACCACACACAGAATACAGGCTGTTCTATTGAGGACAAGCATGTTTTCACACGACAAAAGAAAGCATGCGGTATATTAAAATACTACGGGGGGGGACTAGTGCTGAATCGGATGAGTCAATGCCAGAGCCATATCATCCAATTTAAGCCTTTGACTGAGTCACAGCCTTCTTGTATAACCCCATGATTCCAAACCAGCTGATGAGTGAGTTAATCTCCACATCAAGGCCTCTAGGGTTATGCTGAAGAAGGCTGACTCAGTTTTTAGTGCAAGCCATAGACTTGGGCAATTATAAGACCTAAGCCTATGTCCCTGGGGAGGGGATAAACCCCCCCTGATGCAGCCTTTTGGATTACACCAAAGTCCTAAGACTGACTGTTTGAGCTATTCAACAGAGCACTCAAACTCTACACTAATATACTAGCATATAAGTATGTTTCTTAACTACCTTGATTCAAGTGAAGCGAGTCTCCACGTGTCGTACGTACACGCAAAGAAATCCAAGAGAGTAGTATAGGCCGATACGGTAGGAACGTACCGGTATTTGTACAGTACCAGTAGTCGTAAATCGTACGAGATACGAACCCTAATGAGGTGGAGAGACAGGTCCGGAGCCAGTACCGGTACGAGTATAGTACTAGTACGTACCAGTGTGAGGCGAGGGGTCAATTATGATCCCTGTGTGAGGCTTAGTTCGCAAAAATGCAAGAGAGAGAGGAAAATTAAAAATTAGAAGTAGATACTGTAAGTCACCATACCTTACATACCTCCGAAGAGTATTAGGACTGGTACGAGTGCTAGCGCCAAGGACTGTGAAATGTCCGTACTCTTCAGTGTTGTACGGTATAATTACGTGTTTATTCTTCGGGGTTTTGAAAATCTGGAATCATCAATCGTGACATCGTTTTTTTTATGGCTTTTCTCGTCGACAGAATTTGGATTTCCAAAACCCGAAAACGAAGCAAGAGATCAAACGACCAAACCGAAARAAAAACTCGGCTACGCACCACGGATTGCCGGACTTCCTTCGCTCGCAGCACAATGTCCTCCATGGCCTCCCGGATCGCCCTTGTGACCGGCGGTGCTTCCGGCCTGGGCCGAGCAACGGCGGAACGCTTCGTTCGGGAGGGTGCCAGGGTGGTCCTCCTYGACCTGCCGCGTTCGGAAAGCCCCGGGCGCTCTCTCGTCGCCAGGCTMTGCGACGAGCACGGGGGGGACCGGGCGCTCTTTGTTGCGGGGGACGCAAGGGTCCCGGAGCAGGTCGGGGCGGCCCTGGACGCCGCGGAGGAGGCCTTTGGAAGCCACGTCGACACCGTGATAAACTGCGCCGGGATCGCCCGGGCCCGAAAGACCGTCACCCCGGCCGGATCCGACGGGGAAGGGGCCTGGAGCCTCCACGGCCTTGGGGAATTTCGGGAGGTCCTCGATGCCAACGTGGCCGGGACCTTCAATGTGGTACGGCTGGCCGTCGAGCGCATGCTGCTGGCTCCGGAGCCGAAAGACGGCGCAAAGGGAGATTCCCCGTGCTCCACCGTACCGAGGGAGAGGGGCGTCGTGGTCAACACGTCCTCCATCGCCGCCTACGAGGGCCAGATGGGCCAAGYCGCCTAYGCGGCGTCCAAGGCGGCCGTCGCCGGGATGACYCTCCCCCTCGCGAGGGACCTGGCCCCGCACGGGATCCGCGTCAACGCGATCGCCCCGGGGCTCTTYCGGACCCCGCTCCTGGAGGGCCTCCCCCAGCGGGTCCGGGACGAGCTGGGCGAAGCGGTCCCCTTTCCGCCGCGGCTGGGCGAACCGGACGAGTTTGCGGCCCTGGTCCAGTCCATCGTCGAGAACCCGATGATCAACGCCGAGGTCGTGCGGATCGACGGGGGCTTCCGGCTGCCCCCCCGGTAGTGCTGCCGCCGGGGGCACGACCGTGCCGCGGGCTGTCGGAACGGGCAACGGACTCGGGTGGTTTCGTCTCCGGGGTTGTACCAATTATGGAACAGCACCACGGCCCAGCGTACCTTGCATGGCCGGTCGGTCCGGGTGGAAACAGCAAAGAGATGACATCACCGGCATGCTMTAACTATATGGMAGTCTAACAAAACGAACGATTCTCAGTTTCGCCTGGTTTTCCAGATGATTTTGGGGTCTTCGCCGCRAGTACAGGAAGATTAGWAAATCAAGCTGTTCGTTGAATAGACTTTGTTTACTGGTGAGGTGATGAAATTGCARGTCTGWTGTTGCTCATAGCCTGTGAAATTCGAATAGGCTCCTCAGGAAACAGCAATGCGTAGTTTCCAATGAACAGGGAGGTTGTTAATACATATTACTCATATTACTACTTTATTGTAGGAGTGCCGCAACCAGTGCAACTCGTACCAAYAACAGAATACATCCGCAGTGCTCTACTTTTCCCTCTAGTCACGGCACGATAATTCCCTGCAGTAAGAACTAAGTGGATCGATGGAGCATTTCACTGTAGTTGCACTATCCGTCTCGCATTTGTGATCACGAGAATACTTTCCCATCACCTTMAAAATTTTAATTTTAAGAAACAAAAACCGTACGTACCGTACCATACTTGCGATTACGAACTCGAAGCCCGSGATATTAAATCAGAGTGGCGCGCCAGCGTCTCCTACCGTACCTGTCCATCCAGATGTTTTCCCGCACCTTAATTGGAAAAATTGGTTGTGGAACCYTGCTGCCACTTGTTCTATCAATCAAAAACTTCAAAACCATTACTAGGAAGGAATCGTATTTCAATTATTTCTTGTTGTCGGATAGTGCGAGGTGTGTACCGTATGCAAACCAATCATTCKCGAATCATAATCCGTCAAAGCTGAATATTCTCGATMGTGTCGATCGCATTCGGAACCACGGTACCCGTTGGTCGCAATCGTGACACCATTTTTTTCGGAGAACACGAACACCRGGACGTGATAGAGGTGTTCTGCGGCACGTTAGCAGTGTCAGGGAGTTGTCTTCGGAAACAYCATACGGTTMGGTACGATGAGTTCGAAACAAAAAGATCACAACACAACACAATGGTAYTGCAGCCGGCAACCGAAATGGGATGCACTCCTCCGGACGGGAAAAGGAGATCTGTTACGGATCAGCTACCACATGATGAATGAATCGATGAATGATTGTTTTKAAAGTCTCTATGAACGAGCAAGGCTAAGTAGCAGTAGGMAATTTCTAAGTAACACATAGCTTGTTCGTTTGCGAACCCTCACGATCGGTGCACTTTTTGCCATGGCAGGCGTTGTCTATGCATTGAATGCTGTTGTCTCCGTAGGAGAGAAGTCACGAAGAAAGGACGAAGCTGCRCTCCGACCAACTTTGCGCTCCGGCAATTCCACATGGCACGGCCAGGACACCTAGAAATGGCTCGAAACGAACGACACTGGACGGAACTATTATCCTATTGCCTCGACCTAGATGACCCCGCTAGAAGGCTACGGTGAATATGACCTCGCTATATGATCCATATCGGAATATACCTTGAGAATCTGTCTACAGTACTCAACAGGAGAAAGCGACAATCGACACGGCTCATTGGTGTTCTTCGATGCAAGCAGGCTTCTCGACGATCTTAGCTTTCTACCTACCTCGATGCTTTCTCGGTTGTGAAAACCTACACAAGGCCCGACAYGACAAGAAACGGAAGAACGCAGCACCATCCATAGGAAACTTACACAAGGAACGGAATGGAATTGAATCTCGGGCACCACCAAGCCCCCAAGCCAGCGGGACCCCTCCCCACAACCTATACTAGCGCACATCCACACGGACCGACACACCGGACAAAAAAACTGGTCACGAACTGACACATCAACGGACTGACACATCGGAAGGGAACCGTTCGGTGCAATCTCTGCCAGCACCGTCGGTGGAACGAARTCGAGGCTTTTCACCTCCCCGGCAATGATAAACAAGGGGAGGTGTTTTTATGCCGCGGGAAAATAGGGATCGAAAGGAGAAACCATTCGTGCAACCAATGCAATCGGACGCCGGGTCGAAGACAGGTAAAATGTATGGAACGGGACACTCTTCAATGAATACGGACAATGATACGTAGTTTGTTTCGTACTTCTAAGCCTAGAATAGAACAGTCATGCTCGTATTTGCAATAAATATCAAGTTTTGTTATCGTATTCGTATTTTTACATGGACTATAGTAGTAACTGCGAGGCGAACTCTTGTTTCATCATGGGATGTTGAGCGATGGGACTAGGAGTCTAATGAACGGTTTATATGATCTCATCTGAGCTGATCTTATGAGGTGTGTTTTGTTGTGGTAACTAATGATGTAATTCTGTATCTTGTGTTGATAGATTGGGCGAGATGGTGTGATTTCGTGTTTTGCGTTKTGATGCAACGCGAGTAGGTATCATCGATTGCAATGCAGCAGCACTCCTGGTGGCGTGTACGTGGTGGTACAATGTGCTGATGTATAGTATCCCGTGACATGGGTGTCATTCAGTATCTTGAKTGGCGTCCTTCGTAGATTCGTCGACGATGGCGACCTGTGCAGCTATCGAATGGCCTTGGCGCGCTTGTATTCCATGAGGAAAAAGTCGTGCTGAATGTGGTTGTCGATGTTCACCCTGCCAATGTTCGCATCGCTCTGGATGAGCTGGCGAAYGTCTCGGAGTTTCACCTTTAGGTTTCGGAGGGCCGCCTTGCGGGGCAGGTCRGTGTGGTCATCGATGGTGTGTTCCCGGTAGTCCATCGCGGCGGTCATTGTGCTGTTYGTGTTCTTTTTGCAATTATTGCGTCCTTGCGTTGTCTTGGTTTGAGCTGTGAAAGAGATTGGTTCGTGTTCTTTAGAGAGAGAGGATCGGTATTAGTCTTGTTTTTGGACTTCGTATTTCTAGTATAGCAAGTCTACTGGGAGAGTCAATTGAAGATTTGTTGGAACCCAAGATCAACAGGTTTGTCGCTGAGATTTGTGAGGCAGCCGATTGTGTTTGTTGATTGTACCTCAAACACTTTCCATTCTACCAGAAGATTTCGTACGAACAATCCTCCTACGCACGTCTACCCTTTATCGATCAATCAAATCTCGAGGCGAGAAGCAATCTAACGCACGAATTCGCAATTCGGAATCGAGTTSTGTGACAGTGTCACCGGTTGAAATAAAAGGCGTCATCCAAATTCAAAGAACACATTCTGTGCCCGGAGAACCGCAATCAACCGCGGTTTTCGTAACTTGTAGCCGCTCGACCGTAGACGGATCCCAAAACATGACACCAGTACCGCTCCGTACTTAGATTTACGTTAAGGTGTCGTAGCGTTATGCGCCGTAGCGTAGGTCACCGCACGTACGGCAGCTCTWACTGTAGAATTTCAGTATTAGAAAGTAGGTGTACTTCGTATTACTCTATCTCCTACTGTATTTACGTACAATAAAGAGTGAGCTTATTCACTATCTACTCGTACATACCTTGATATGAGCGAATCGTAGGTATGATCTAGTTACTGGATACTGGACGCCAGGGGTCAGTACTCGTACGAGTACGTTCTGTGTTGTACATACGTACGGTCACAGGGGTCTAAAGTATGACCCCTTCGAACGGTACGTACCGTACGGTTACCATGTACAATCACGAGGAAGGCGTCACTCCGATGACGCCTGTTTTGCGCAACAACGGAAAAAGCTTATTGCATCCGCGTACGATACCGGTAGGTGCTACGGTAGATTGGCGAGTTCCAGTACGTACGTGTACTATCCTATCCTTTCGATTATCTTTCGTTTCTTTTTACTGACACCAAGAGTTCTTTTTGGTGTGGACGGCAAAGGCTTGGAACASACTCACAGTCTCACACACGTACACAACAAAGTGTGGAAGAATTTTAGCCGAAAGCAAGATCGCCAGTCACCACCTTGGCTGGATCTGAAATCGCGATCCCAGTTCAGGTCTCGTTTCAGAAGAGCAGCACGTCATCGTTGCCACACATTGCGCGCCGACGGTCCATGCCATTTCTTCTTGCGAACGGCTTGAGGGGAGCGGCTTCGGCAACACGAGCATTTCGACCTTCGTCTCCCACGACCCTCGCATTTGCCGCTGCTRCGGTACTGTCCCTCTTCTCCACCGGTAGTTCCACGGCCACCATGGCCGACGCGATGCCCGTGGGTGTTCCCAAGCGGATGCACCTTACGCCTCTCATGAAGGACTCGGCGAGCTGGCTGTCCACCGCCAGCCTGGTCCCGATCGACTTTTCTCCGGGGATCGGAGACCTGGTGACAGAGTCCGCCGACCAGACCGTCACCGGAAAAGAAGCCGTGGCGGCCAACTCGGGAAAGGCGGGGAGCATCTGCTTCGTGGTCCGCAGGCCCGGGTGAGTCTTGTGCCGCGAACACGGGCAGCAACTGTCCGAGTTGGCGGCRACTGGCGAGGGAGGAGAGGCCTCCCCCCTGGAGGGATTYGATCTGTTCGGGGTCGTCAAGGAGACTGGAGTGGTGCGTATCGCAGCTCCTTGTTTTGGTGCCTCGTGTCTTGTTCCGCTGTGTTTTTGCTTTGGTGCCTTTGTTGGATCGAATGGCGTGTTTTGCAATACCGAAGAGTTGGGGTTGYTTGGCCATTTGTTTCTCTGTTGCTCCTGCTGTTGTTGGTTTTCTCCGAGCGCCCGGGTTCTTACGTTTTGATTGCACATCGTCCATCGCTTGYACCGTGCCGTGTTTCGTTCCGTGCGCAGGACGACGAGGGACTCCGCGTCTTTCACGGGGACCACTTTAAGTTTCCACTCTACCGGGACGAGAACCTCGATTTCTACCGCGCCTTTGGCGACGGCAAGATYACTGACCACCTGAGCTGGTGGTCCCTCCTGAACCCCTACAAGATCTACAAGGGCATGAAGGGGATGAACAAGCGGATGAAGTCCAAGGGCCTCGAGGGCAACTTGGTCGGAGAGGGCCTCAAGACGGGTGGAATCATTGTCTTTGGTAGCGACGGCGAGCCCAGGTACGCCTACCCGGAGGTCACGGGATCGGCACTGGAGGTCGACGACCTGGTCGCCGCCGTGAGGGACGTCCGGGAGAACGGTGGCGACGGCGAGTTGTAGGAAGGCAAGGCAAGGCAAGGCAAGGCAACGCCAAGCAAGGTAAAACGAAGCGAAAAAAGGGAGCACCACATACAGCGCGCGGCTGTGGAGGCTGTGTGCTTGCCTGTGACGATGTGATTGGTGTCGCTATTCGGTCGGTTCGCCCACTCCGCCCGAATGACAAGATCTTTTCTCTCCTCCGTTCGGCCCGTGGATGTCGCGGGACGTTCGTTGTTGCAGAAAACAACAGAGAGAAGGATCTTTGACAAGGGAACGAAAGTCTGTGAATCGAATCAAATCGAATCGTATCGAGAGTGAACCAAACGGCAGACACGCAATGCCACCATGGTAGAAAGCACAAAGAGAACGACGGAATCGTCTGTTCCCCACTACTAACTATTGTTTGTTCCGAGTTATCTGGTGCAGTAGTAACGAGTAGTTAGCGTTTTTCACCGTATTCGGTACCATGATGCGTTTGCGGCACGGCTGCCGGTCCCCGAGTCGTTGCGACGAGGCGCGGCGGAATGCATCCCGGCACTCGATCCATCCAAAGGAGCATCCAGCGTGGAGCCGAGCCCGTTCTTGTTCCGTGCGAGAGATACGGCCGTTGTAAAAATCACCACGAAACGAAACGAATTTTGTTGCGGTTCGCGGTCTACGGCACGGCACGGATCACCAAGGATTGCCTTGGTGCGGTGTTGCTTTGCTTCCGGTGGTTCGTCCAACGAGGCAGGCCCCTGCCCTTTTTCTTCCCTAAAGCTGCGGCTCGAGCACGTGCTGCGTGTGGTTCACCAGCAGGGGCTTCCAGAGCCCCCGCGTGTCGTTCCCATTGCCTTGGTTGTGGAGGGCGTCCTCCCTCAGGTCGAGGACATAGATGCATGCGTTCCCCTGCTGGATTTCCGAATAGCGCCCCTGGGCCTCCCCGTGCAGCATGGCCGCCAGGAGGACCTTGTTGGTCCGGCCGTGGCCGACGACGGCGACGTGGTAGACGCGCTTCTCGGTATTTTTGGTGGTGTCGGTGCCCCCCAGTCTTTCCCCGCCCGGGACGGCGGAAAGGACCCTGGACAGGGCCCGCAGGGATCGCTCCTGGACCATCCGCGTGGACTCTCCCTCCCTCGTTCCTTCGAGGACCCTCCACTTGTCCTTTTCCGCCGCTTCGTCGTCGTCGTCGCCGCAAGCGTCGTCTTCGCCGAAAAGGGTGGCCGGGAAGCAGCAGTCCGGGTCCAGCCGGACCTTTTCCTTTGCGGCCCTTGCCCGCTCCCAGAGCCGGTCTTCCCCCCCTCGGGAGCAAGSACGGCCACGGGTCCCCTTGATTCCCTCCAGGGCCCCGAAGCGCATCTCGTTGAAGCCCTTGTCGACCACACGGGCCGGGGAACAACCGTTGTGGTGGTTGCCACTCCCGCTTTTTTTTGCAAGGGCTTGGACTTCCAGGGCCACCAGGTCCGCGGTCTCCGAGGCCCGGGAGAGCCCCGAGGAWRCCACCAGGTCCAGGGGGATCCCCCCCAGGGCTTTCCCCGCCCGCTTGGCCTGGAGCCTCCCGGTGGCGTTCAGGGGAACGTCGTAGCCCCCGCCCTGGACCCGGCCGGCACGGTTCCAGTCGGTCTGCCCGTGCCGGATCAGGTAGAGGCGGACGCAAACCGCCCGCTCGCAACCTTGGTCGCCGGTGGGGACCTCCGGGGGCAGGATGTCGCGGAGAAGGACAGGGGGTGGGTCGTTGCCGTTGCCGCTGCCGTTTCCGCTGCCGTCGTCGTGGTTGGTGTTGTTGTTCTCGCTGCTCTCGTTGGCATGGGTGTTTCGGTCGGGTTCGGCCGGCATGCCGTGGATCTGGTCTTCCCGAAGAGTGTGGCGTTGTCGGTCGGATCCCTTTCCGTGCGGGAGGACGTTTGGCGTATTGGATCGTGTTGTCCGTGTGTTGCGTATTGTGTTGCGTATTGTGTATTGTGTGTTTTGTTTGTTGTGTGTGTGAAATCTCGAAGAAAGAAGGACACAAACCCTGTTTGTTCCCGGAAAATATACCGGTACGAATACCGTAGGGGACAACGCGACGGTGGTGGCAGGCATGGCGAGGAATGCCAAAATTATGCCCTAGTATCATATACCGGTACGAATACCGTAGGGGACAACGCGACGGTGGCAGGCATRGCGAGGAATGCCAAAATTATGCCCTAGTATCATATACCGGTACGAGTACCGTAGGGGACAACGCGACGGTGGCAGGCATGGCGAGGAATGCCAAAATTATGCCCTAGTATCAGTTGTATGTACCTAACATACAACTACGCACTACTAACATACTGGTAGCTGTTGCTAGTCACTTTACTACCCTTCTACGGTACAACTACGTAGTACGAGTACTCGTTGTGAAATGGTATAACCTGTGAAATGGTATATTGCTCTCCAGTGCCGTATGAAGTATGAATACGTGTTTACAATAAAGAGTGAGGTTATTCACTATCTACTTGTGATTGTACTGTCTCCCACTCGTTGCTCTCATCTGTTTTTGATGGAGAAACGCTGAGGATGGGATTTGTAGTAGTGTTGGTACTACTACAAGTACTGCAGCTTCAAATTGTTGTGAGATGCCCCCTTGATGTACTCGTACTCGTACCCGTAGTCGTTATTCTAAGGATTGGAAGAATCGGTTTCTGTTGCCTTTGGCTGAAAAGTCATTGTTGTTGTCGGCACAAGCTTCTGCGAGTGCCGCGCTTCCTGATCTCTTTGGCAATCCCATTGGTCCTGCTCAACACCGCCTCGATCACAAGGGCAGTAGAACTAGTGTTGCGACTAGAGTACCGTACTGTGCAGTAATACTACCAGTGCCATGCTTGTCTGCCGCTCCGAACCATGCAGTAGTAGTGTCAACGACCGACCGGCATCGGATCCGGTAGATTGCTGTTTCCAAAAAAACGATGCACCGCAGAAACGCATCGTGCGGTGCAACGCCCCGTTGTCGCCGTTACGGGCTACAGCATTCGTAGTCGTCGTCGGACGACGAGGACGCGTCCCAGGTGCTGCCCCGTGGCGAAGGTCCTCCGGCCCCCCCTAGGGCGGGAGGGGAAGAAGGGGGCTTTCGGCACCCCGCGGGGCTCTCGCTTTTGTTCTCGATTTCGTGGTCGATTTTGTTCTCGATTCCGTTGCCGCTGTCGTTGCCGCTGTCGCCGCCGGTGTCCCTCCCCCGGGGCCCACAGAGGCGGCCCGCGAGCATCCCCCGCGAGGGATGCAGAGCGAGCACCGGATCCCCCGCCGCGGCCCGGGCCAGCTCCCAGAACCCGGCACCGGCGGATCCCCCCCGTTGCGGCGGCCGGAGGGGCACCAGCAGGCGGACCACCACAAAGCGGGCCAGGCAGACGGCCCCGACCACCAGGGAGGCCGYCCTGGAAGCCGCCCTTCCGGAATCGGGGGCCCCGSTTCCGCGGAGTCCCGCCAGCTCGGCACACCCCCAGACGGCCCCGGCCCCCCCGAGGACCTCSAGGACGAACTGGCAGGCCAGGGAAACCAGAGCGATCGCCGCCAGGGGGAGCACGAGGAGGGAAGGGAGCTTTGGCTCGGGATCTGCATCTGCATCTGCATCTGCATCGGCTCTTGCCCGGAGCGATCCGTTTCCCCGCCGCCGTCTCTGCTTTCCCCGCCGTTGCCGCGGCCCGGCACCCACGGGGGCATCGCTTGCGATTGTGCCTGCGATTGTGCCTGCAATTGTTCCTGCGCGTCCGCCGCTGTCCCTTCCCCCCGAGTTGCCCTTTGGGCCGTCCCTTTCGCTTTCGCTGTCGTTTTCGTTTCCGCAGCTCGTGGCCACCCTGCGATAGAGGCCGTCCCCGTGGTCTCCCTCCCTGCGGCGGACCCTTCCCAGGAGGAGCTTCAGGGCCAGGGCGTGCGGGGCCACGTGGCGGTCGTCCCTCGGGTCGAGCAAGAAGCGGGGGAGGCCCGCGGCGGAAGGGGGGACCCCCGGTGAGCCGCCGCACGGGCCGCCTCCTCCCTGCTGCTGCTGCTCCTTCTCCTGCTGCACCGATTCCATCCATTGCTCCCGGAGCTCGTGGGCCTTGCGCTTGTTCAGGTCTTCGAAAGAAGCGGACCCAAAGATCCGGCGCAGGCTCTCGACGTCGATCTCTCCGATGTCTTCCTGCAGCGACTGCGGTTGCGATTGCGATTGCGATTGCGATTGCGATTGCTGCGACGCCATCTTTGTCCTTGTTTCTTTGTCGTTCGCTTGCGTGCGGTGTGTGCTTTCGAAAGATTTGTTTAAAATGCCAACACTAGCTGCTCTCCTTTCCTTTCCTTTCCTGTGTTGTGTTGTCTTGCCTTGTCTTGTGTTGTCTTGTGTTGTTGCCCCACGGTTCCTTTCAGTGCTGCTGGAGACAGGCAGTGCTGGGCGGGCAGGACCGTGACGGATCCTTTGCACTTTGTTCCCATTCGGTCCCGTTTTTTCGCACGATCGACCACAGCGGGACGTTGCTGTCGCACCGGTACGTACGGACGTACGCTACGATTAATTACGAGTTCGATTACCGTACGGTACCAGGTACACGCACGGCTTCTATTCTTCTACGAGGTACTCGTACTTTACGTACGTGCCGAACGAACGGTACTTTACTCGAACGGTAACTCGTACCGTACGTACCGTGTGTTGGCTGGGAGTTCCGGATTCCTGTACCGTAGATTCCGTTCCGGTGACACCCGCCTCACCTCGCGATCGAACGACAACGAACCGTGCCAAGAGTCAGTCGTGCTTTCCAGCCACGGAAGACAACCTTCGAGTGCGCTTCTGTTGGTCGGGTCAGACTGGTCAGTCACGAACTATCGGGGTTTGGACGATTCTGGATTCTGTTCTGTACTGTATTATAGTACGTACGTACCGTACCATAGTCACGAACTGGTGGCTAAGAACAATCCACAATCCYCCTGATGGGTTTTTTGGAAGAAAACAGTGATGTGTCTGTGTCTGTGCCCTGAATATTTTAACAATACCACACCACACTCCCAACTCCCGAGAGACCCGAGTCGACACTCCCGCCCGGCCCCTTCGCCACTCACCCCGCAGTAGCGACCGACCCACACCGAACCAAAGACTCCCAATCCAATCCAATCCAATCCAACAATCCATCGCCAAGATGGCAACTGCCGGTACCAGAGGAGAGCGCTTCCTCTTTTTCGCGGCAGCGCTCGCCGCCTCCCTGTGGCCGGGCGCTGCTCCCGGTGGCGGTTTGTGCTTGCTTCCCACCTGCTCCGCGTTTTCCGGGCCCCAAAAGGGATTCGGTGCTTCACCCACCGGGTCCAAGCAGAAGCAGAAGCAGAAGAAACCGAAGCCCGCGGCCATTGCGCCTGCGGACGACGAAACCGCCGAGAAGACGGCCCGGTCGCTCTTCGGGGTTTGCTCCCACCTGCAGAACCCGGAGCTCTATTCCCCCCCGTGGGCCGGTGCGTGCAAGGCCGTCTACGAAGCGGGCGAGACCGGGTCCTCGGGGCCTCCGACGCTGATCGCCAGCGAGGACATTGCCCGGGGAGACATTGTCACCATGTATCCGATCCACTCGCTGGGTCTCCGCGGGGACAAGAGCAACGCCAAAAACAAAAACAAAAACAACAAAAAGAAGAAGAAGAAGAAAAACAAACACAAAACGAAAGGAACACCGAACCGGCGGACCACCGATTACCTGGTCTACGACGCGGACAGGGACGGCGCCTTTTTCGGATCCAGCCGCCGGACGACCATGTACTGCGTCGACTTTCCCGCCATGACGGACAAGCCCGAGCTSAGGGGGCAGTCCCTCTTTTTGGACGCCAATCCGGACCGGGAGCTCGTCCCCGGCTGGCTGGGGCACCTGTGCGAGAGGACCGGCCCGGGGGAGGGGGCGGGCACTCGSAGCAGCATCCAACGGGCCAACTGCGCGGCGATCCCCRTCGAGGGKGCGGCCCCCCTGTGCATGGTGGTGGCGACCGCCGATGTTTCCAGGGGGGACAAGCTGGTGCGGGACATTGCGACCAACGAGGGAAGGGCCCTGGAAAGGGAACGCATCACCMAGAGCGGCCRCATGGCGCTGGAAAAGCACMACGCGCAGCTTTCCGAGCTGAGGGCCTTCACGGACATGGCCTACGCCCGGGACGATCCATCGGAGGGAGAACCACCGAAACCARGGGACAGCGGCGAAACAACCACKGARGCCGAACACGGCAAAAGGTACAAGAAGATCAACACGGACTATCCCGGGCTCGTGGAATTCCACAGGGATCCGGACGTCTACGCCGTCGAAGGCTTTTTGACGCCGGAGGAATGCGACCGGATCATCGACAAGTGCAAGCCGTACATGAGCCCGTGCCTCGTCTTCACCACCGGCGGCGACGGCGACGGCGACGAAAACCAAACCACGGAGGCCGCCCCCGACCCGAGCCGGACCAGCACCGAGTCCATGCTCCCCCAGGCCGACGCACCCACCCTGCTGAAGAAGCTCAAAGGCCTCCTAAGGTGCAAGAAGGAAGAACTCGAGGTCCTCCAGATTCTCCGCTACGAAAAAGGCCAGGAATTCAGAGCCCACACCGACGGCTTCGACGGCCCGGTCACCGCGGCCGGCTTTGAGAACTCGGGCCGGCTGGTGACCATCTTTGTCTACCTGAACGACGTCCCCMGGGGGGGGCACACCGAGTTTTCGGAACTGGGMTTTACCGTCGAGCCCAAAAAGGGCAGCGCGATCGTCCACTTCCCGGCCACCCTCGGYCTAGAGGAGGACCCCCGGACCGTCCACCGGGGGATGCCCGCGGTCGACGAGAAGTGGATCCTGGCGACGTGGGTCTGGAAGGACGAGCGGACCGACCCGAGGTACGCCGAGTCCCGGCTGCCACCCCTCGGGGGGGAGCCGATATGAAGGAAAGAASGGAAAAACGAACGAACAAAAGGCGTGCGTCGGCGTTCTCGAAGGACGYGCCACCGAAGATCCCCGGCTCGAGCGGACGGTTGTTTCCCTTTGGCACAGACCACAGTAAAATAGCTAGCTAGCTAGCGATCCACAAGGCCAAACATGGCACGTCAATAATAATTCATGGCACCGGTACAGTAGGTACGCTCTTGACTCATGGATAAATTTGTATTGCTTCGTACAAGTATTGCCGTAGACAACACTAGACGGATTTGGAAAGCAATGGCACTAGGGATCGATGCAAAATGTACTCGGGATGCCTCGGATCGTCCAGTCACGTCACGTCTCGTCTCCTCGTCCTTGGCTTCTCGCCGATCCGGAAAAACGATGGAAAACACTCACAAGACATACTCGCAGCTGGTACGTACTGTACTTCTATAGTCAAGAACCACAATCGCGCAAAGCAATTCCTGTACTGTACTGTACTAGTTATTCGTTATCATCGTGCGCAGGCGCATGCCTCGAATGGTCCCGACGCTTTCTTGGTCACTYCCACGCTTGCGATGCCGGAACGCCGGCATCCCGCGCCGTGGCCACCGAGGCGTCGGTTTCGTTCGGTTCAGTTCCTTCGCTCGGACGGCGGTTTGCCCTCGCGGTTCCCGCGGCGGTAGATCCCAAAGGCTCCCAGAACCACGGCCGTGGTCCCGCTCGCGAGCGTCGCTCCCACCAGCACCGAGCCGGCCGGCAGCGACAAGCCCGTGCCCGTGCCCCTGCTCCGTGGCGAAACAGGGCTTCCCCGGACCAGGCCGCGGAGGAGCCGCGCCACCGGCCTTGCCAGAGACTCGGCGTCGTAGGTTCCGCTCCAGAGACCAAAGGCTCCGATGCCCAGGCCGAGCGCCGTGGCTCCGACGCTGGCACGAAAGACCGGGCCCCCGAGGGAGCTTGCGAGGGACTCCCGGGCCCTCGTCCGCACCGTTTGGGCGGCTTCTCCGACAATGTTGCTAATGGCGGCACCGATGGCATCGAACAAAACAACGTCCTCGGGGATCGGAGCGTTCTGCTCGGAGTTTTCGCCGCCCACRCTCGGGACCGGTGCGGTGGATGCCCTTGGTTCTCTCGAACCTGTCGTTTCCACGGTTGGCGGTGGTGGTGGTGGTATTCGTCTTCTTGCGCCCGTCGCTTCCGGTGGAGGCTCGTCCAACACGACGGCCCGGCCAACAATCGGAGAGACGATCGCCGGTATTTCCGCCGTCAGGGATTGCAGAGCAGACGGAACGGGTGCGGGTGCATCAAACGGCACCAGGTCYGTGTTAGTGTCGATGGTTTCGTTTGCGTGCGTCTCCGAGTTGTCGTTCGGCATCGCACTCGCCGGATCATCGTCGGCCGCCAGTTCGCTCGCATCTCCCCAGCTTGCTCCCTCCGGAATCGTTGGTGGCAACTCCAATCGATGGTTGCCGTTGCCGTTGTTGTTGTTGTTGTTGCTCCCCGGGAGACGAAGATTCTGCATCTGCTGTTGCCGCAAACGCTCGTCTCCCATGACGAGGCGCATCAGGAAACTGCTGTCTCCCGCCTCGTTTCCGGGGCGGTGTCGGTTCCGGTTGTGGAGATAGCCCAGSAGGCCCTGCTGGTTCCGGAGGAGCCGCTGGTGGATCGGCGAGAGCCGGTTCACGTATTCGTTGCGCTGCTCGAGGGTCAGCCCCGGAATGAGGTAGAGCAYGATGTAGGGCATGTGCTCGCTAACTCCAAAGATCCCCTCCGGGTCGCTGAGGAAATCATGRAGGCTCGTGGAGGTCAGCGCCTCGTACACGCCCGCGGGCAAATACTCTCCGATCCCGCGTCCCTCGAGAACGGAGCGCTGGAATTCCCACTGCATGTAAATCGCCAGCCGGGTCACAAAGGCGACCGAGACGCCCCCAAAGAGAATCATCGACATGAGCAGCGCCGTGGGGATAAGCAGGTACAGAAAAATGGAAAAGGAGACGCCCGTGGCGATCCCCAGCTGCTGCAGCTGCCTCAGGTTGCGCCTCCGTCGCTCCCGCAGGGCCACCTCGTCGTTGGAGAGCCGCGAAACACTCACGCTGCTCCCGCTGCTCTGAACGCTGCTGCTGGAATCGTTCTCGCCGGCGGTTCTCCGTGTGTCCAGGGTGAGGGCCGAGATCGGCGTGGCCGCTGCCTGAGGAACCAASGGTCCGGATCCTCCTACTCCGTGGACCACGGAGGTAATGTCGCTGGAAAAGGACATGCTTCCGATGCTCGTTTCCGCGGCCGTCCGCTCGGAAGCGTCGTCGTTGTCGTYSTCGTTCTCGTTGTCCATTTCCTCGCCGTCCGCAACTACCGTTAGCTTCTTGATCGGGTAGATACCACTGCTGGTGTGCCCGTCTCCGGGGCCGAAAGACCCCCTCCAGGGCGGCCTTCGGTCATCGTCGTCGTTGTCGTTGGGCAAGCTCATCCCCTAGACTACAAAAGGCAGGTTCTTGCAACGACCGTCAAACGAATTCAGAACCAAGGCTTCCTAGAAGAAGAAGCAGAAATCGGGTCAAGTCTGCCTGTTGCGGTGTGCCGTTCTGCTGGATTGATCGCGAGGCAGTCTTTGCCCACGCGCTGGTTTTACCTTTCCGATGATTCGAAGCTAAGTGTCCTTGGTTGCTCTTTTCTGTCCCATTTGCGTAGTACTACTTTCTCATTCGGGGTCTGTCATCTTCGGTCACGCGGTGTCAACGATTGSGATGATAATGATGCTATGGTGAACGGGAACACGGTGGTTGGTGTTGATGTCGATGTCAACGAACGTGTTTTCTTTGGTTCCCAAAGACTTTCGAACCATGCGGTGCTGTGCTCGTAGCTTTTTCCTACTCGTATTCTACGCGGTCTTGCACGAGCATAGCACAGAAGGAGCGAGATTCCATCGCAGATTCCTMTAGTCGATTCGTCCCCCGACTCACTGCTGTCCACAGTAGGACCAACGTACCGGTAGGAGGAATACGTAGAAGCACCAGTACGCTACGGGGACGAATATACAGCAGCAAGAGAATACGAGTGCGAGCACCAGAAACTCGTACTTCGTACTCGTACTCACGGAAAAAGTTCAATGCGACTCGAAGGGCTTCGGAAAATCCTTTCACGTTGACACAATTTTGGTACAACGGTCACTTAAACAGACGAGCGTGCGCGACCGCTCTTGCGCGCTTCGGTTCACCATCCATGACACTCGGTGCCCGGATCCTTTTTGTGAATACGTATTAATCATAGGTAAATAGGTATGGTATGTATTACTCCGTGCCCCGGGTCACGAATGAAACAGTGGAGTCCCGACGACGCGTCACGGTGAGTGTTGGTAGTTACAGTAGGATTTGCACGTTGATTTGGATGTTGCGAACGAGACAACTGATTGAGACCTCCGTACGGCAGAGAGATGATTGATATGGCAAACAGCCGAACATCATTGCGGTGGGAAACAAGTACTCGTATCCACCCCCAGGGATCAAATCATACGCACTCGCGTTTCTCGAAGGGAACAGCGAAACAGCAACCGCTCTGTGCTGCTCTGCTCAGCAACACGAACAAAACACCGCGGACAACCAAACGAAACCAAACGAAACGAAACGAAACGAAACGAAACCACACCAAACCAGCAAAAGCGCATTGCAGCGAGGATAACAAACATTCCAGGCATTCCGGGCAGGAGCAACGAGATGATCTCCGCCACCACGGCCCTTCGATCGGCGTCCGGCAGCGGCGGCGCCGGCCTCCTCGGGTCCCTCTTTTCCGTGGCGGGAAAGAACGTCCTCGTCACGGGGGGATCCCGGGGGATCGGCCTCATGATCGCCAAGAACTTTACCGCCGCCGGGGCCAACGTCCTTCTGACCTCCCGGTCGGAGGACGCCTGCATGGAGGCTTCCGAGGCCATTGCGGGGACCATTTCCGCGAGCGGGAGCGGGGCCCCCGCCCCCATGTACGTGGCCTCGAACGTCTCCAGCCGAAAGGGSTGCGAGGAGCTGGCGGACCACGCCGCGAGGGTCTTTGGCGAGAGGGGGCTGGACGTCCTGGTCAACAACGCGGGGGCCTCCTGGGGGGAGCCCCTCGATCGAACCTCGGGGAGGGCGAACTGGGGATTCGACAAGGTCCTGGATTTGGTGCGTACCGAGCGTCGAACAGAGAACAAGCGAAGCGAAGCGGCAACGATGTGGACTCGAGCGTTCTTCGCTCGCAGCTCGTGACGTGACGTGACGAGACGAGACGAGACGAGACGAGACGAGATGGTTGTTTCCTTGCCGGCGTGTGCGTGCGTGTTTTTTTCTTTCTCGAACCTCTCAACGGTGTTCCGTTCTCCGTTCTCTTTTGCCCGTGCCGGGTCCCACCAAACGCGCTCCGACAATGCTCTCCGACCTTCGAATGCGTTCTTGCCTGCCTGCCTGCCCGCCTGCCCAGAACGTCAAGGGTGTCTTTTATCTCACCCGTGCCTGCCTGCCCCTCCTGGAAAAGGCCGCCACCCCCGAGAGCCCCTCCCGCGTCATCAACGTGGGGAGCATCGTCGGGATGGTCCCCCAGGCGGCACCGACCCACGCCTACGACGCCTCCAAGGCGGCGGTCCACTCCCTCACCCTAAAGCTCAGCGCGGACCTGGCGCCGAGGAGCATCACCGTCAACGCCCTCGCCCCGGGCTTTGTCTCGACCCGCATGTCCAAGGGCCTGGGGACCTGGGGCGCCACCGAGGACAAAATCGCAAGGGGGATCCCCCTCGGCCGGATGGGCACCGAGGAGGACATGGCCGGGGCCTGCCTGTACCTGAGCTCGCGGGCCGGGGCCTGGTGCACGGGGGTCATCCTCAACGTCGACGGGGGCTCCGTSGGGGGCAACCAGATCGACCTCGGATCGAGTTTGTAGGGCGAAGAACACCGGCACGRCGAAACCCCGCTCCCGGAAAGAGGGCGCGCTGGGTTGCCGAAATCCCCACCGAGGCAAGCGAAGGAATTGTGTTTCGTTGCAACTGCCATTCTGCTGCCGCTGTGTCCTTCTCCGGGCGTGCAAACGGCGCTTTTGCGGGAGCTGGACCTGCTGCGAGAATTGGCAACAACACCCGGTGCCCGTGGCTTGCAAATGGGTCGAAAAAGCCTGCACACGATCCTGCTCTGTACCGGGTGCCGCAATGCATGTGGCACCGGTGCGGACATGTTTGCCATTGCCGGACGGTACCGTACGAAGATCTTACAAACARAATCAATTAGAATAACAATAAGAACCCATAGTGTTTTTGGTACCCGCACGTGTAGCGACAGCTTCGGCGAGTCTTCAACTCTTTCATCCGAATGCGTGTAGCGGCGGCTGCGACGCGGTTTCGGAGCAAACCGCTGCTCTCGCGCAGTCGGCCTTCGAATKGCTAGCAATACCTATTAAAGACGGAGAAACAATTTCAGTGAYTTTTATAGTTAAGAGGAGGAGCACCGGCCGTCCCTTCACGTTTCGACAGCGCTCACGTCGATGCCCCGGAACATCTCGGATGTTTCTTCCTTCAGCTTCGAGGCCTTGACGTGCCGCACGATTTCCAAAAAGTGGGCCCTGGCCTCCGCAGTGGGGGACGGGCCGCCGTACTGGTGCTGCTGCGGGATGCTGTTGGCGTGTTCCTTGATGAGCGCCACCAGCCCCGTGATGTAGTTCCCGGTGATRGACGGGTTTTTCTTTTCAAAAAAGTACAGATAAATGTCCAAAAGCTCGACAAACAGCCCGAGATTSGAGGGATCTGCGGTCGTGCAGGCGTTGGCCAGCTTGAGGGCTCGCTGCAGGCACTCGAGACACCGCTGCGGATTCGAGTACACCACGGTAGACCCGTCGTTGTCAACGACATAAAACAGGTGGGAACAGAGAGTGACCGCTTCGCACTGCTCGGTTTTCCTCACCATCTTTGCGGCATACTTGGAGGTTTTCATKATCAGTCCTTCGTAGTCTTCCTTTCCGAGCGATCGGCAGGCCGTAAGGGTTGTGATCAATGGCAAGACGCAAGAACGCTGGAGTCTCRTGTCCGCCATGACGCACTGTTCGTAAAGGGCGCATGCTTGTGTCATGAGCTCGTTGGCAATCGATCCGTAGGAATCCTGATCGTCACTGCCATTGCTTCCCTCCAGGCTCGCACCGAGTTTGTCGGCGGTCAGAGCGGCCTCCAGGTACAACTTGATTCCTCGTTCTACGTTGCTCTGGGCAAAGAACGCAATGGTCTGCTGGACRAAAACAAATACCTTGCGGCAGCTGTTTGGTCAAGAAAACAAGACGAATGATAAGAGAAACAAGGTGAGAGCGGGGCAACAAGCACGCACCTGACGAGGAGAACGGAAARCCACCAACGCACAGTAAAACTACGACTCGAAACAAGCATCTTTTTTACTCACCTGACGAGCTTGGGCGCTTCGGGTTCCTTTGTTGCTGCTACCGCCGCAGGCGTTTCGTCTGCTGTTTCTGGCGCTGCGGGCGTCTCGGCCGAGGCTTCCACCRCAGCGGGGGCTTCGCCTTCGGTTTCGGCAATGGCGGGCTTCGTTTCGCCGTCGGCTTCSSCGTCCTCGGRAACCGCCTCTCCTCCGGTCGTGGGTTCTTCGGGTGGCTCRGAGGCTTCGGCTTGTTCGGTTTCGGCGCCCTCGGCTTCCTCGCTKGGTTTCTCTTCGCTCGCTTCTTCGACGGGTTCCGCCTCTTCTTCCTTCTTCTGGTGGTCCTCCCCAAAGACCCGCCTCGCCAGCCTCAGAGAGGCAAAGACGAGGGCCGCGTGTGCCGTGCTGGAACGCAGGGCGATGCTCTTGCCCGCGTTCATGTGGTTTCGTGCCACGGAAAGCATCTCGAAGAGCACATCCGTATCCGGGTTGTCGAGCATTCCAATCAGTTTCGATACCAGGGCACTGTCCTGCTCGTACTGGACTGGATCGATTCCGTCGCTGAAGCCGCCCGGCTGCATTTGCTGCTGCTGCATTTGTTGCTGCTGCTGCATCGGCTGCTGCTGCTGCTGTTGCTGGGGATACCCGTAGGAATTGTCCACGGCAACCCCCAGCCCGGCCATGAGATCGGCGGTGCGATCGACCTCGCTGCCACCGGCGGCGGCGGTGGACGGGGGGGGGGCGCTTTCGTCCTCCCCGCGCAGAACGGGTGCGATCGCCGAGAACAGCTGCTCGATTTCTCGCACGCTCTGCGGCGGGGTTCCKGCGTCCGTCGCCGCCTTCAGAAGGTTCAGGGCGACCTCGCGGCGGTTGCTCCAGGGCAAAAAGGCAATCAGGTCGGCGTAGTGGTCCAGGGTCAGCACCCCGAGCGCCAGTTCCTCCATGGGGATGCTCAGCAGTTTTTCCAGCTCCTTCGTAGCCACCGGATCGAGTGCCGTCGGTGGTGGGGGGGGCAGCTGCGACGGCGAYGGCGGGAGCCCGTATTGCTGGGGCTGAGGGGGCGGAGGTGGCATCAAAAAGGCCGCATTGTCCCGGGCCTGCTGGAGCGCCAGGACGCAATTCTTGAGGCAGAGCGTGATTTGCTCGATGTTWCCCTTGTAGCACTTCATGCTGAACTCCAGCAAGGCCGTTTGCAGCCGAATGACCTCCTTGGCGTTGAGTTTTGGACCGCGTGCGTTGTACACGTTCTGGACGCACTCGTCAAAGGTCCAAAAGGAGTCCAGCGCAATGGTCTTCTTGACCATGTTCGAGTCCTTTTCGTCCAGGAGCTCCTCGTCCGCAAGATAATTGGCCAGGCGGGTCATGAGCGAAATAAGGATCGTTCGAATGTTGACCTTGTCCCGGAGCTTTGGGCATACCCTCAAGAGAATCTTCATCGTCTCGATGTGGTACTCGTCGGGAAAGACCTGAACGATGCAATCGATGAGGTAGGCCTGGGAGAGCGGATCGGCGCAAATGACAATCTGGTCCAAGACCGTCGGCAGAATGACCTGCCCGTAAATGGTAGAGGTGACGCTTTCCAGAGCRCTGAGCCGGACCAGATTGGTTCCGACCAGGATTCTCAGCTCGTTGCGGTCCTTTTCTCGWCGTCGGCGAACCGCCTTGGTGCGCTGATCCCCCGGGAGGTGCTGGATGCGGACCCAGAGCTTGTTCATTTCGATGAAATTGGCCAGAACGAATTCGTACGAGTCCTTCACGGTTCCCGGTTCGGCGTGATCCACGAGGCTCGCGGTAGAGAGCTGGAGTGCCGGTACGGAAACGTTTTCGAGCGGTATGACGTCTTCTCCGGTGGGAGCAGCGGGGGGTGGAGYACCTTCCGTACCCCGGATGAGGGATCCAATCTGATCAACGGGGATTCCCACGTCGGGCAGCTTGTCCCGGAAGGCTTGCAACAAATAGTGCCTCAAGAAGAGTCCCCTTACGGGGTTCTGGACACACTTGACGGCCTCGATGATGTCCTTGAAGACCCAGCGAGCACCYACTTCTCCACTGCGAATGAGTGCCGAGGCGGCGCAAATCTGTAGGTAGAGTCTGGATAGCACGTTGGGACAATATTGAACACAATCGTACAATTCCATCATCGTGTACTT
>CAACVS010000103.1:168636-181733 GCA_900660405.1 Pseudo-nitzschia multistriata
AGGGCCCTCAGGTGGAGCTCGTAGTAGTTCTTGGGCTGGAGTGCCGTGGACGTCCCGGTGGCTCCCGGGGACGGCGGCTGCATCTTGGAGTGGTGGTGGGCGTGGGCGTGCTCTCCCAGCTCCCCCACCATGCTGGCGGCTCGGTCYAGMACCGTGGGCAGGTCCATGCGTTCCATGGCCTGCTTCATGTAATAGGCGTGCTCCTGGACCTTGCGGGTGGCCTCCGTCAGCAGGCGCTGCTGCTGGGCAACGACCTCGGGGGGGTCTACCAGCATGGGTCGGTGGTTCGGGTTTGCCGGTGGCTGCGGCGGTCGGTGGGGGGGTTGCTGCGGCGAAGGYTGCGGCGGCTGCTGCCCGGGTTGCTGGAAGTGTTGCTGCGGCTGGCCCTGCGGCATCGTTCCGGGAGACGGCTGCTGTTGGTGGTGTTGGTGCTGGTGCTGCACCTGTCCTTGCTGCACCTGTCCTTGCTGCCCCATCATGGCGGCCTGGCGCTGCGCAAAGGATCCCTGGGCGGCAGCGGGAGGCGGCGTTGGCTGCTGCTGCTGCTGCTGTTGTTGCTGCTGGCCCTGTGCCATCATGGCGGCCTGGCGATGGGCAAACGACCCGGGGGCCGGAGCCGGTGGTTGCTGCTGCTGCTGCTGCTGCTGCTGCTGTGGCATCCCGCTGGCCCCCATTGGTTGCGGCGGTTGGCCGGGTTGCTGGGATGGGCGCACTGGCGATGGCGGGTAGAGGTTGTTGCTTCCGGCGGGAACGGTCGAATAAATATTGCTAGGCGGTTGCTGCTGCTGTTGCTGCTGCTGCTGTTGCTGGACGGCCTGGTAGCGCTGGGCATAGGACCCCGGCGCGGGGGCCGCCTGTGCGGCTCCTCCCCCATAGGCATTGGACGGACCAAGCTTGTTCGGGATGTGGATCTGCGACACGGGCGGGCCGTGTGGTTGCTGCTGCTGCTGCTGTTGTTGCTGCGGAGGGGTCTGCTGGATCCGGGGCTGCTGCGGATAGTTTCCGGCGTACCCCGGGCCCACGGGGGGTTGCTGCTGTTGCTGCTGCTGCATCAGAGCCGACCGCTGGGCAAAGCCCATGCCGGGGGCCTCCCCCGGTGGCTGGGGGGGAGGGGCAAAGCTGTACGGCGAGGCCTGCTGGCCGGGCATCCGGGGAGACGGGGTCTGCATCATGGCGGCGGCGGCGCTTGCGTACTGCGTGATGCTCCCGGGGGTGGCGCTCCCGTAGGGCTGCTGTGGCTGTTGCTGTGGCTGTTGCTGTGGCTGTTGCTGTTGCTGTGGCTGCCCCCCGTAGGGGGACTGCGGGGCAAAGCCCCCGCCCCGGGGATCCCGCAAAAAGGCGTTGTTGTCGCCCGGGGTCCCCCCCATGGCGGAGAGATTGGGATTCGACGCCATCGGGTCGGCAGGGGGTGCGGTTGGGTCCGTCTATCGATCGAGTCGAACACCAGCACGGATCCGATCCAGTGCGGAAGGACCAAGTGTTGTGTCGTGTCGTGTTGTGTTGTGTCGTGTCGTGTCGTGTAATCTCGTGTCGTCTTCTGTCGTGTCGTCTTCTGTCGTGTCGTCTTCTGTCGTGTCGTCTTCTGTCGTGTTTCCTGTTGAGCGAAAAACACTATCGGTCCGGACGAACGCTTCGAGCCAATCGGTACTCGTAGCAAGCTGGGGCCGGCGTCGGTTCTGTGAGAGAGATTGACGAAACAACGGGAAGCTGCGGGAGTCTCCTTCCCTCTTTCTCGGTGTTGCGTCGAGTGACTAGACTGTAGACTGCCTGATGACGAAATGCCGAACCAGGCAGAGTGGATAGACAAAACCTTTTCAAGTCATTCGTGAATGTTAATCCTACAGTACGAACGAGGTACCATACTTCTACTACCGTTGGTTCCGTTCGTAGAAGATCCAACGCCTAGAAGAAGAATTGCTGTAGTGCTGATTGCCGTAGTGTTTCCACAGCAAGCCGTACAGTAGAGTACCTACCGTAGCCATGCCAGGTTCCGGACGGAACTAAACTGATCCGCTGCCTGCCGTCGACGTCTCGTTCTTTTCGCATCTTTTTCTTCGTGGCGATACACTACGTACAGTACTGTAACTCCAACCACAGCAAGGGAACGCAACGGAACTACTACGGTACAACAGTGGAATGGAACCGAACCGAGCCTTCTTCCGTTCGGCGGCGGCTGGATCGAGTCGATCGAGTCGAGTCGAGTCAGTCGTGAACGGGACCGAGCGCCGGCGGGGGAAACGGCGCTGTGTCTGTCTCCACCACCGCGCGCGGAACGGGAGATACGCGCGCTCGACACGCACGCACACTACACGCAACCAGAAGAAAATCTTGGGCGTGCGTGCAAATTCCTGCCATTCCCGAAAATGCAACGACCATAGGCAGGATGCTACGAGTACGAGTACGTACGGTACGTACGTACAGGACGGTACGGAAACGCAACGGAACAACCGTAACGTACGCAAGATACAGTACTCGTTGAACGACTAAGTAGGGTACCGTACCGTGAAAGCAATAAACGGCGAAGGGAATTTTTGCCGTACGGTGCCGAACGGTACCGTACGGTACCAAGTACAAGTAGGTATCGTACACGTGATGCATTTCCGAGTGCACGAAACTGCGCTCCGTACCGTAGWACCGCATCGATGGACGTACCGGTACGGACGGTTTTGTGGTACTCGTAGTACGGTACGTACTTATGTACTGCCAGCAGTCATGTCTGTGCGTGCCCGCATGCGATGCACCGATCGGTACAATTACACGGTGCCGTAGCATAGCAGGCCAGAGCAGGCACACAATACCAACACCATGTTGAGAACAGCCACCAGTAGATTTGCCAAGGCGGGTGTATCGCGGGCATCGCAAGGGTAGGTACCAAAGACGCTAAACGAGTTGCAGAATTATTTCACACAACAATCCGCACGGCCGGAACCAARGGGGAAAGGATTCCCCTCCACCATGGCCACCTCCACCCGTCGCATCGCACCGCGTTGCACCGCATCGGCGCARCCCCATCGGCGATCTCCGTAGAATCTGTACCGGGATCTCGCGTAGAACCCCAAAAATTCGAGTCGGACCGGTCGAATCGAACGGCGGGGGAGGGGGAAGCCTTCCTCTCGTGTCGGTGTCGGTGTCTGCGGACGGGAACGTTCTCCGGTTGCGGCACAAGGAACCGCGAAACGACAAATGGCCGCGCCGGTGGTTTGGATCGGATCGGTTCGGTTCCGTTAAATTCGGTTCCGTTAAATTCAAGGGAAAGGCCCCGGGGAACGGAGCAGGCTTGTGCGCGTTGCCGCTGTGCCCCGGCGGTTCCGGCAGCGAATCCGTGCACCGAACGAACGAACGAGCGATCCCCACGGACGACCCCTGAACACCGGACGCACCGTAGCGGCAACGCGGGGCAGCGACACCGGGGATTGGGAGCTCCGGAGACAAACGAAACGGGAAACCGATGCAAAGGAATACGAAACCGAAACGGAAACGGAAACCCAATCGATGCCCACGGGGTCTACGGCCGGTGGAGGATCGGTTCCGTGTGTTTGGAAACAAAGATACGAAACGAAACCGATCCAACACAAACACACCATAGCGAACCACCTATACCCGTCGGCCGTTCCGAAGCGTGGCATTACACTGCGTCTCGTGTACGCACCACGGACACGGCGTGCAAGGCTGCCGTGGCGAGAGAGAGGGAACAAGGTTTTCGGAAGGAGCCAATGGACGGAGGACCGGTCCGTAGTGTGTTTTCGTGATTGCCCATGGCGCCGTGTTTTTCGGATCTAACCTTGTGGTTGTTCTTTGTTTCGCCCCGTCCGTTCCAATCACCACAACAGTGCCCGAGGGTGGGCCGCCCCCGCCACCTCTTCCTTTCACTTCTCTGCCCCCCGCAAGGAAGAAGAGAAGGAAGCCGATGCCGCGCCGGTGGCCACCTCCGGAGGAATCGACCCCCTCTACGCCATTCCGGTCGGAGTGGCACTCGCCGTTCCCGTCCTCGAATTCCAGTGGTTCGACCCCAACGCCGAGACGCTCCTGGCGTCGACCTTTCTGGGATTCTGCGTGGTTGCCTACACGCAGGGAGGAGAAATGATGTCCACCATGTTCAAGGACGAGGCCAAGGACATGCTCAAGGCGCAGAACGAGGCCGAGGAAGAGGTCATCGCCAAGCTCGAAGAATCCGTCGAGTACATGAAGCTCACCGAAAACATCGTCAAGGACTACCAGGACGTCTACGACCTGACGGAAGAATCCTACGCCAAGCTCAACGCCTCCGGCGTGATCAAGCCCCAGCACAAGCTCAAGGCCCAGGTGGAGAAACTCCTAAGCATGATTGCCACCGAGGAAGCCAACGCCTACGAAAAGGCCAAGATCGCCATGATGGCCGATGCCACCGACGCCGTCACGGCCGAGTTCTCCTCCAGCAAGGAACTCAAGAAGGCCGCCCTCTCCTCCGCCATTGCCAAGCTCACCGGCAAGGGGGGCAAGGCCAAGGCCGACCCCGTCCAGGCCGAGTTTGTCAAGTTCTTCCAGGCCACCGCCCAGAACGCCAAGGCCTCCGACGACGGTTCGGAGGCGAAGGAGGCCCGGGCCACCATGATCACCAAGATGAACGCCGTGGCCGAGAACGAAAGCATGTACTTTCGGTTGGACCCGGCCAGCGGCAAGCCCGTGCTGGTATAAACAAACCAAACCCATTGGCGAGGCCGGGGAGGGCGGGACCACGGCCCTTTGCGGAACCGCCCCTGATTGTAGCAGCAGCAGCAGCACCGCCGGCGCAACGCGATGCAGTGTTTGCATCGCAATAACCTTATAATCCAAACAAAACAAATGTACTCGAAAGCACAATCGAAAATAGAATGCAGTAGAACGACGAGAACCACGCGTCGCTGGGCCCGGAGAGCAACTAGTAGTAGGACTTGCGTGTCGTCTGAGCGGCAAAACCGTTGCTGCCATCTTGTTGGTTGGTTCTGTTGGTCTTCCTCTTACTAGCGGTTCGAGTATCGAAACCAAAGGGCTGCCGTCGTCGGTTTGGCGTCCTAGTAGTATACGTTGTGCACCACCGACGCGAAACTCCCGGCAGCACCGGCGGTGCACCAGGAAGCAACCGGAACAGCGGCAGCGATGCACGGTGAGGAAAAGATTGGAGGGAAACAAGCAACAGCAGCAACGCAACGCGGGGATACAGCAACATGAAGAGGACAGGCTACAATGATACCAATAACAACAAAGAGTTTTGGATGTAATACGGTACGGGAAAATCAGGGTCATTGCTATCTTGATTGTCACTCGGAAGGTATCCTCATTAATATTAGAATTACATACGGTATGTACATTTTTCAAAAGAAATCCGATAATTTCAAATACTACCGCAAAGCCTCACCTGTGGGTTCGAGGCGGTAAATATCCAAGATATCCATCGGTGTAAGCTAATCCCGAAGTTGTCGCTCGATAGAGATCTATCAGCTCGGTGGTTTTTGCGAGGAGTTCGGAGGTTTCGAAGTTGGCAATCCGTGTTTGTTCAGTGGAGCCGTGATTGGCCTCTTTTGTGAGGACCTCGGAGGGATGGCAGTTGGGGATCCGTGTTTGTGCCGTGGAGCCGCTATTGTCCTTTATTTCGTTTCGAGCTTGTCGGATCTCCCAAGTAAAGCCGATCGAGTTGAGGGCGGAGATCCGATCTTCCGAGAGCTTGCCCGTTTTCATCTTTTTGCGCTGGTCGTGCACCCATAGCCCGAGCTTGGGATCCGATGCGTATTCTTGCGGAACCACGGTGGATCCTCCATGATTCTTCTTGTAGGATAGTAGTCGTTGGTACATGGTGTTCCACGCATGTTCCTGAAAGGCTTTTCTCCCGTCCCAGGCGAAACCGACGGACTCGAGGTATTCCACGCGGTCCGTCCGTATTTTTCCCGCTCTCTTGCGCCTGCGTTGTTCGTCAACCCAGCGCCCGAGCTTTCGGCCATGGCGGTCGACGTACTTTCTTGGGACAACTGTCGATTCTGCGTGTTCCCTCTTGTACTCAAGAAGCCCCCTGAACATGTGCACCCACAAGGCGTTGTCTCTGTCTTCGTTTGTGCTGCATCGAAGATCGACTCTCCTCTCGTTGTGCTGGGAATGCTGTTGTGCGATCCTGTTTTGAAGAGCGGCAATTTCTCTGTGGGGCTGTGAGTTCGATGCGATCTGGTCGCGGAAGATTTGCATCCAAGCAGCGTCTTCTTCCTTTTGCTTTGCGAAACGTTCGTTTTCCTCTATGTATTTCTGCCAAGCGGACTCCGAACGAGCAATGAGTGAGGATATCACGTTGGAGGCATCAATGTCCTGATTCGGACTTCTAGCATTCCTTGAAGGCATCGAAGGCTCCGACAACATTAGAGCGGCCCTCCTTGCCAACATCGACGAATTAATTTGCTGTGAATTCAGGGATAGAAGGAAGGGCGTCGTGCTTGAAGGTTGTACAAATGCGGCGGTGTCATGGAGCAAGCTTTCCGCCATAGTTCTTGTGAGGATCATGTCTTCGTAGAGAGATCTATAAACAAGATGGTCCCATCCCTGTTGTTCTCCTTGCTGGATCCCAAGGTTCATTTGCAATTGAGGATGAAAATTCATGGTAGTTTTTGAGTGTTTGATTCGATCAGTGGCAATAGCACAGCCACGCACCCTGTTGGTAGATGGATATCAGTGTTGCCTTAGTTCAAAATTACTGTAAGAATGTTTGTGTCGCTGAATGAGGTGATAATGTCCTCTTTTCTTTCATGAGATGAAGACGAAAATTTCGTATTGTAGCAGAATAATTTGTGAAAAGAGTACAGGAAGGATTCGAAAATATCATCATGGTATTCTCGAAAATTTTGAAAGTGCCTGGGTACCTTGCGTCATCTTACTTTCCTTAGATAGAATTCGATACTCATAAGAAATTTGTCATTGTCGAGGAAACTTAACAGGGAATGTAGATTGATGTCGGTGTAGGTTAATTCCAAACGATTACTTTTGATTAGGCCATCCTGGTTTTCCATGAATATCATGATATTTCAACACCATGTAGTTCTTCTGAGATCAATTGTTTTATCATTTTTTTTATACACTAGGTATTGCCTTTTGAAATCGTTAATCACAATAATGACGCTAAGCCACCAATCAAAGCGCTCTGCGGTTCGGAGTATGTTAATTGTAAAATTACAACCAGGTATGAATGGTAATCGCGCGGGTGCTAAAAACTAGAATGTATCTGAGCAGAAATTGAAGCTTATCTTCGATGCTTGGATCAATCAATTCATAGCAACAATCACAAACAAGAACAGCACTCCCACTGAACTCACATTCTAACATTTAATTCTTCATATCTATGGCATAGGTGATAAGTTCTCTACAACTATTCAGCGATGTAGTATTTTACTTGATTAGATTCGACACGCACTTCGTTTGGTACTTGCTAGTGCACTACTCCGGAACCACAAACTTCTTCATTCTCGCGTCGACAAAGGCGACAATCTTCTCCATGGCCTCCTCGGCCTTTGGGTCCGCGAGGACCCCGTGGTAGCAATCGTCCAGAACGTTAAGCTCCTTGTCTTCTGCTGCCGTGTCTGAGCCCTCAAAGAGGAGCTTCGATCCATCGATCGGAACCGCAACGTCTGCGTCCCCGTGCACGATGCAAAATGGCCGGGAAAATCCCGGAATGGCGTTCCCGCGGGCGTCCTCCAGCGCCTTGAGCAGGTTGACGGCGGTTCCCAGCCGAAAGGGCTGCCCAATCGCGTCGAGGCCCATCTTGACCTTCTTGGGATCCGTGTAGAGCTCCACCACCTTGGGGTCCTTCCAGATCCGATCTCCACTGACCGTGTTGGGCATGAAAAAGGGTGTCCAGGTGGGTGCAAGCGGCGCCAGCACGTACCGCAGCAGCTGGTACACTGGAAAGCCCGGGACATCCCCTACAATGGCAGGGCAGATAAGGAGGGAGGCGTCCAGGTTCGGAGGCGCCTCTTCTGGACGGTCCTGAAAGTAACGGGCCACGAGGAGCGTTAGGCAACCGCCAAAAGATTCCCCGGAGATGAACATCGGAATGCTCTTAGGGTGCTTGCCTGCCACTAATTTCAAAAACCAAATTAAATCGTCGCGACATCCTTGCCAGGTCGGTATGTAAAATCGCGTGCCTTCCGACAATCCGTGGCCGTATTGATCCTAGCAAAAAAGACATGATGCGATGCGATGTGTTGCGATAAAACGCAATGATCATTGGGGAAGGATATGAGCAAATTAGAAATTTCCAACAATCCTTCATACAATTGCTCCGTGGATTCGCAACAGAAACAGGCAACCACAACATACACAATACCAGACCAACGACGACGACGAAGAACCAATCAATAAATCCCCACTCACCCTTGCGTAGACGGCAAACCCCTTCGCTCTAAAGGTATCTACCAAAATCGCCACATCTAGCGGCCGGCCATCGATCCGCGACGCATGCCCACACTCCGAGCTGATTCCATGGGTATAGACTAGGACGCCCTTGATGGGATTTCCGCTCTCGGGCAGCCAGTACCGGTAGTGCAGGTTCGCCTTGGCTCCGCCGCCGGCGTCTTCGCCGCTGCAGGATTCGTACCACCCGTGCTGGCAGCCAGCCCCCGTGGTGGCGTCGATGGCATCGATCTGTTCCTGCGTAGGAAAGTCTTCGGGAGGGATCTGGACCTGTACGGTCTTTCCGAAGAGCTCACGCGATTCAAAATTGGTCGACATGGCAGTGTTGTTCTCACTCATGGTGGGTTTGTTGGGGTTTGTCAAGTGCAAGTTGTGTCGTTTAGAGTGGTTGAGAATTGTTCCTCGAATCCGACTAGCGATGGGAAAGCTGGACCCTAGATCTGTCAGTCCTGCAAATGAGATGATTGCGATTGCGATTGATACTTTGGTGCGAATAGATCGCCCAAAGATCATTTTGTTGCGAAATGAACTGTGTCAAAGAGCGCCGGAAGCACCTGAATCGTGAGGAAACCTTCAATGACACCTGTATTTCTACCTACTTTGTACAGAATGTACGAGGTTGTGGTGTGAAATATCGCGTCCGATTTATAACAGGTTATGAGTCAAGTTTTCGCGAGCCATTTTTAGTAACCAGGAGCAAGCTTTGCATGCTTGTTAGTGCTACCAAAGCACCAATCAGAATTAGAGAATCTGTCAGTCGGAAAGGGTTTTCTTTTCTCTTTCCAACAATGTGCACATTGCTGGGTGTTTCTTTCAGAAAACCTTATCGGGCTTGTTGATTTCTCTCCGGACCGAAAAATCCAAAAAACTCTCATTTATTCAACCTCAACATAGGGACCTGTCACCTCTTTAGTTCAACACTTAAACCAACACTATCAGCGCAATTGACATACAGGATCTCTTCATTATTATAAGGGGAAGGGGACCGTGAAGTATCGGATCGATCGACCGGATAGTTTTGGAGCAACAGGGGACCAAAGCTACACAGCGAAAAATCAGTGTGAAAACAGCAACGACGAACTCCCCAGTGTAACTAAAAAGAAACCATCTTCCCCTCGATAAAACACACAACCAGTGTCCGTAACCTTCTTAATACATCAAAGGAGACTTGATCACAAAGTATCATTGCAATCGGCCGAGTATTTGGAAAGAAAAAGCAGTTTTTGCTGTATTTTGGGTCCAAAATGAGCAATAACAACATCAACAGCTGCAAAAGCAACACCACCATCACCACAGCAGCCATTGGATCGGTTCCGAATGGATACTCGGTTGCGCCGTGTCCTAGGACTCTTGCCGCTGGTTTGAACCTATTCAATATGAGGGACCAGGGGTTGCATTGCACTGTGAAAGGAGCTATGGAATTTGCAGGCTTTTCAACTGAGCAGGCAAGCAACAGAACACTGCAAAGAAGAGTACAGAGATGCTCTGAAAGAATAAAGGTGAGGCCCTGTGAGTATGTCGCCCCACCATTGCCACCAACAAAGGTCTCCAGTATCACCACAGACGAAGAAGAAAGAAAGAAGAAGCACCCCCCCCCCCCCTTGTCTGATATTACAAACAATAACAACAAGAAGCGACCCAAGGAAAAACAAATGCTGGATAAGGAGAACAAGAAGCTGAAAAAGCATAAGGAAAATAAGGATACAGCTTCACAGTTGCATGCAAGACTAAAGAAGGATTTCAAGGATGCTGAGGTTGAAAGGAAGGCCTACATGGCGGTTATTTCGAAGGTAAAGCATCAACGAGCAAATTTGAAAAAGCAACTGCATACGTCCATTGCGAAAATTGTGAGGGAGACGAATATGATTTATCAGGCTAATATAAAACCAGATACGGTGCGGAGACGGCTTCGCTTGGGCTTGGAAGAAACCCCCCCTAAAAAGGGGCGAAGGGCGGTTCTTCCTGAAAAGATTGAAACGGCTTTTATCAATGCAATGACGTCTTGGGTGAATCTAGGCTGTTCAGATATGAACGTTCAACCTCGTCGCCCAGAGCTACTCCAAATGCTACTTGCGTGCCTTGAGAGTGGACCAACGGTACTACAAGACCAGCATTCCCTGTTCAAACGATTGTACAAAGTGGTTTGCGATAAAGTGAAAGTTGTGACGGGTAATTCAAGAATGGAAGAACGACGCGCCCAGTGGACAACGTATAATAAGATTAACACCTTCTTTGATTCACTACGTGAAAAGCTTGTCGACCTTGGATTTGCTCGAGTTAGAATGGATGGTGAAGACGGTGAAGGAGAACTGGTGTTTCTTCCGAACCAGTTTAATCGTATTGTTAATCTTGACGAGAGTGGTTTGACWTTRGACRGCTGTTCATATCTYGCTGGYGGTCGACAACCTACTCKGTWTGGGCCTGCAAGCAAGAATATTGCCTGCGGTGCTGATCGCACGAACAAGAGCAGCTCGCGAATCACTCTTGTAGCTGGAAGCAATGCGGCTGGATATCCTCTCGTCCCTCACTTCCAACTAAAATCGACAGCAAAGGAGGAAGACRACAAGAGGATWCAYRCAGCTTTTATYGACGGTGTCCCAAAAACGGAGGGTATCTATGGTCGCGTTGGGCGAGTTGAAAATGGTATTACAGTCAACTGTAACGAGACTGCAGGAATGAACGCTGAACAATTTTTGAAATATATCAAAGACAACGTWATGAGGCTTTCGTTTCCTGATGCCGCTGATATTCCAGGCCGGCGAGTCCTTTTGATCCTTGACAGTGGTCCAGGAAGAAAATATGAAGAGTTGCTGGTGAAGCTTCGTGCAAAGGGTTTTTATCTTCTTCCTGGCGTGCCAAATTCAACGCATGTCACTCAGCCAACCGACAGAAACTACGGTCCGTTCATATTCGATGTACAGACGAAACTTGGAAAAGCTGGTGTTGCACCGTCGAAAAAATGGGGAGAAGGTCCGCCAGACCGATTTTCCTCTACTCGTTTTTGGTAAGCGGAAAAATTGGTACGAACCGGTACATCTTGAGCACGCCTTCCACGAAGCCTTTGCGGTTGAGAAGACAAAGGCAGTATGGGCCAAGATCGGCATAGTGCCTTTTACGCGACGCTGCCTCGACGACCAGAAAGTTGCTCATGAATTAGTTATGCTCCCAGACGGTAGCATTGATGTTGACGCTGATCCTAAGACAGCTGAGCTTGTTGAATGGGAACAAGTGAATGATACGGCAATTCAAGTACTGAATGAAGCTGGATTTGATGGTGAGATTTACCGAATGTATGCTCCAAGGCTATCAGCTTCTGCAACACCAGTGACAAAAGCTGGGACGAGGGAACGGCAAAATGCGATTGGCACTGTAAAATACTCTAGTGAGCATTTTATTAGGACCAAAGGCGATACACTGAACAGTGACGACTACTTCATTGCTGAAGAACGGAAGAGGCGACAACAGCTTGTWAAGGATCTGGAAACAGCRAAGAAGAAATCCCAAGCAGTTWGTGAGTTGAATGCRAAGGCGACTGCGGTGATTCAGGAATTGGTATCRAAGGGGAAAGATATTTACAAGGAGGAAGATGCCAAGTCACTTCCAGTCTCAACACTCAAATTGTTGTGCCAGTGGAAACAGCAGAAGAAAATCCCTGCAAAGAAAGAGAGTGTATTTGGTTTGTGGATGCAGGTCAGGAATCTCCCTTCTGCAGAGCCTTCCTGGAGGGACTCTGATGAAGCTCAAATGCAGAACCTGAAGGAAGAAGATATCACAATAAGGGAGACTGCATTAGGAAGGGAGAGAGTTAGGCAACAAGAGGATGCTATAAACTGCCTTGCAGCCATGACTGAGGAGGAAAGAACTCTTAGAAATCTTCCTTCTTCAGTTTTGGAGGCTCTAAAGGAAGTGGTTGGTACAGTTGCTGAAGTGTAAGTGGTGTAGTTTATGTTAAGAGAAATCTGTTCTTGGAATCGATTTTGATTTCAATTTTATTGCATGCAAATAAGCAGTGTCCGGATGTCGATTTCGTTTCGCCGACGTGAATTCTGAGAGGAAAAAAGCTCGGAAGAAGCTCGGAGCTACGAAATAAGAGTGAAGCCCAGTAGTTAGCGCCTTAGCGCTCCAGTAGTAAGCGCCTTAGAGAGCGCTCCAGTAGTAAGCGATTTATTTATTTTATGTTAAGAGAAATCTGTTCTTGGAATCGATTCTGATTTCGATTTTATTCCATGCAAATAAGCAGTGTCCGGAAGTCCATTTCGATTCGAAGATCTGAATTCTGAGAGGAAAAAAGTGAGCTCGGAAAGGTCCGAAAATAGGAAATAATTCGATATAAAATAGTTCCTTTTTGGTTCCAGGTGGAACTAAGTGACAGGTTGGGCTCCAGGGTGTAAAATATCGCACTGTTCTTCACGTAGGCCTGTGTAGAAATAGTACCTGAAAAAGGCTGTCACGCGATATTTCACACCACAACCTCGTACCGGGTACTGAGTACGTACTTCGTATCTACTACAGTACAGTACAGCAGTATTTTTTTTACTTGTACGGTATCTGCTAAATGATACACATGTATTTTTTACCGTTGTTTGACTGTATATTAWATGGTACATATTTCCTTACCCCTCATATTTAGTAGTATCAAAATTTTTCTGTGTACATTTCTACGGTGCTGATGTGTGTACTTGTATTATTTTATT
>CAACVS010000103.1:187501-244783 GCA_900660405.1 Pseudo-nitzschia multistriata
GGCCTTGTTTCTTTCTAGGAGGAAACTGTTGTCTTTTAGTGTGTTTGTCGGATGCTTGATAGCCTATCATAAATCAGTCCACTCATTTTCTACGGAAAAAAAAGTAAAAAATGAGTGAATTGATTTATGGTATTTGTTGAGTATCAAAAATTTCATGTTTTACTTTGAACCATGATGGCGTGCGTTTCAGTCTTTTTAGTCTTTACGTTGAAAATTACTTATGATTCCAAATTCCCTTAAAGACTGGCATCGAGCTGGCATCCTCTCAGTCTGTCCGTTGAATGACTTGATTCCCGAAATTCTAGATCCCTACATTTGGAGTTTTAGGGATTTAGAATTTTGGGAATCACCCAATGAATCTTTGGTTCCCAAAAAGAATTGTCCAGATAAAAAAAAGACGCAAGGTACGTACTAGCATACCAGTTAGTGCTTACCCGAAAAGTATGTTTGATAGGTACGTACGGCAGATACCGTACTGTAAGAGGTACAGTAATAGGGATTACGTACGGTATGCCCACTTATCTACTTGTTCCATTCGGAATCACGAATGAATTTTGAAATATGAATATGAATATGAATCTTCATTCCTTGACACGATCTTTGGGAGATTTGGAATCGTTGGTCTCCATCCCACTGTATGCTGTGAGTTCGTACATAATAGCTCTGTTCAGAACGTAGCGAGCATGTCCCATCTCTTTGAATGCAATAAGCATGTGTGTAGCCTATTGGTACGCTACTCGGTTTTGGAAAAGTACAGTACTTCAAGCAACATGAATTGATTAATGCTTGCTCGTTGCTTTGGTTTTCGGAATAGGTGTTGAGACGGTTCCAACGCACTTTCCGGCAAGAATGAATCAATAGATCTTCCTCGTCGTTTCAAATGACGGGCCGGCAGCAGAACACTCAATGGATGAATAGAAGAATAGATAGATCGATTCGGATTCCTTCCGCTACGAGAGTTGAGAGATATGCTTGTTAGCGGGATCCAATTGCATCCACCCACACGCAAACCGTTATTGGCAGTGCAACGTGGGAGCCCGCGAGAATACAGGGTTTTGCTGTTTCCATACATATCAACAACCCACCAGTGCGTAGCCGATATCCAGGAATCGTTCATCCACTCTTTGCAGGTTGAGAGAACGCCGGGGGAGGGAGATTCGTTCGTTCCTTTCCTTCGTGACTCATAACAGTCTATGAAAATATAGGTTACAACAATGATAGATAATTTATCACCGCTGTGCACGATACAACAGCACTACGGTATACGTGCGTTGAAACAAGAACGGAAGTAGCCATTAGAAAGAAACGGAGAAGACCAATTGCAAGAACGAACGTCTTGCGTAGCATATTCAAACATCATAACACGTCTCTCTGTGGCAATTCAATAGCAACTTGACATCCTGTTCCATATATTTTGTCTATCTTCAAGGTAACAAGACAAGTCAAACACGGTAAGTAAAATGATGACCTCGATAGATGAAAAGCAAAATTGCTACGGATTGCACAGACATCACAAACTCAAAAGCCTCCTCGTTCTGTTCTCGTGGGAAACACACGAATTCCCCGGCCATACTTGTGCTGGTTGTTTTCCATCGCTTCGTACCAGAAGAAACTATGGTGATGAAGATCCACACGATATGTTTTGTTGCGATGGCAATGGTGGTAAGCCAGAGCGTTCTCGCCGCCTCCACACGAGAATCCAACACGGAGCGCCGCTCGCGCTACAAGCTCCGTCGTACCCCGGGGGAACGGGGAGAGACCGGCTCCACCCATAACGTCGCGGCCTCTGAAAAGACAAACAATAGCGAGCGATTTTTCCAGGCAAGCACGTCGTTTGACCGCGGAGAAAGAACCGCCATCGGTTCCAGCGAGACAGAATTCTTCGAACGTTTCCTGGGTGTCGCCTACGAGGTTGGGTCTATGTCGATGGACTTGGTGGTAACACCCCGCAAGGTCCCGGTGACCAAGGGAAAGGATACCAAGAAAAGAAAAGTTGGAAAAGACTTCAAGAAGGGCAAGAAAGACGATAGTGAGACTGCCAAGGACGCCAAGAAGAAAAGCAAAAAAGAAGGCAAAGACTCAAAGAAGACGAAAGGAGAAGAAAGCCCACCTGCCTCGAAGAAGGAAAGCAAAAAGAAGAGTAAGAGCAACGATTCTGGCAAAAAKGGCGGTGAGGGTGTCAAGGACGGCAACAAGCTAAAAAAATCCGACAGCAAATCCAAGAAAGCCAAGCGGCAACGCGCCTTGCGTACCGGACGCACTCGGGGTACCGATGGGGCCGAACGCGTTCTAGCCGGATGCTGGTTCGAAACGTCCGGAGGCAAGGCCGGGAGCAAAGCAGGTAGTAAGGACGGAAGCAAGGCTGGAAACAAGGATGGAAGCAAGGATGGAAGCAAGGATGGGGGCAGGGCCGGAAGCAAGGCCGGAAGCAAGGATGGAGGTAGAGTGGGTCCGGGCCGCCGTCTCGAACGGAGCGAAAGGGAGCTATACAATTGTGAATTCAAGGGCAGTTACACGTGCTGTCAGGTACGCAGCGATCCCGGGGACGATCCCCTTTGCTGCAAGGGGGATATGACAGTTTTGGGTGTGATCGCTGCAACTCCGATCACACCACCACCGGTAGTTGTGGAGACCAAGGACGATCGCCCCGAGGTTTACCTTCAGAAGGATGACGAGCACTCCTACATGGGAGGACCCGCCCCCATTGTACAGAAGGATCCCAAGGACGACGGCTCCGGTGATGTCGTCGATAAGGATCCGGTGGACGATGGTCCCTATGGTGTCTCTGATCGCCCCGTACCGTACATGCCCGTAACCAGTCCCGTCGAAGACGAAAGCGATGGCTCGGAAAGCAACGATTTTATCAAGGGAAACAGCTTTTAGAAAAGGAGATGTGTGATGTTCAACAATATTTTCCGGCGCCGTGTTCTATGAAATAATTGACTTGCAGTACTATACAACAGAAGTATGCTTGAGTCTGTTGCTTGTACGTTGAAGTAGCAGCTCTAAAAATTTGAGTACAGGTACCTCATAGTCTACATCGAATCCTATGGTAGATCCTGTCACGATGGAGGCCGATATTATGATTCTTATGCCGATTATGAAAAGCAAGAGTCAAACAAGGAAGCATCGCCCCCATCAAGACTACAAACACCGGTAACACATGCTACATAAGCATTTTATATTATTAAGCAATTTGGTCCCGCCGTTAGTCTGCGGTGTATCATACTGGTTAGTAGCAGCAGGTATATCCAACAACAACGCTAAGATGGTCGATAGTGGAAGCGTTTGTAGTTTTTGTTATGTTTGTCTCAGAATCCTGCTCCACAAATAGCAACGCTAAGATAGTCAATAGTGGAAGTGTTGGTAGGTTTTGATATGCTTGTCTCTTCGAATCCTGCTCAATCCTGCTCAACATACCGTCTGTTCTCGTACGTCATTTGAATCCTTCGAGTCGTGCATGCATTCACAAATACCATTAGAGACGTCTTATCTTACATGCCGCATCGGTGACCAACATGCCGTTTGTTTTTGGCACACCATCGTACTTTTTGTTGTTCGGACCTACTCACAACGCCGAGTTGTTCAGTGTGGGTCGACTCGTTTTGGCTGCCATAGCGTTCGGTCCCATCTTCAATACGGAAACAGCACCTTTCGGGATCCCAACCATGTTTCGCAAGCCCAAGCGCTCCGCCAAAAAAGCGGGCCTCCGTGCTCGCAAAAAGACAACCACCAGCGACGACGAGGAGGACAAAGAAACGACGCAGGAAGTGCAGGAGGCACTCAAGCGCGCCAAGAACGAGCACAACGGGGGAAACGGAGGAGGGAAATTCCGGAAGTCGAGCGGCACTGTGGACGACGACGATGACGGCGTTCAAGACGGAGCTAAAGGCAGCAGCAACAGCAACAATTCAAAACCAAACACCGTGATGCACCGCTTCGAGGCCGACACCAAAACCGGCAACCAGCAAAAAGACCTGGCCACGGCCACCGCCCAGCACCATCCCAAGGCGATGGAATCCATCTCAAAATCGGCATCCCAAAAAGATCCCAAGCGGAACAAGTTTCTGGCGGGCCCGATCCGGGCCCCCACCAACATCCGAACGACCTGCCGGTTCGACTACCAGCCCGACATTTGCAAGGACTACAAAGACACGGGTTTTTGCGGCTTTGGGGATACCTGCATCTATCTGCACGACCGGGGAGACACCATGAGTGGATGGCAGCTGGAGCAGGCCTGGGAAGAAAAACAGAAGACCAAGAAACGGGAGCAGGAGGAACAAATGGAACGGTTCATGAACAAGGTCGACGCGATGGACAACAACAATAAGAGTGAAGGCAACGAAAGTGGCTCGTCGAACCCGATCGGTACGGCCACGGACGATGGAATCCCCTTTGCTTGTTTCTTGTCCCGCAAGGCCTTCGAGGATCCAATCGTCACTATCTGCGGCCACTACTTCAGCCAAGGCTGCCTGCAGGACCACTTTCAGCAGCAGCAAACCGGCGGCGAGGGCGGTCAGCGGTGCCCGATCTGCGGCAGGGACACGCACGGAGTGATGAACCAACCGACGAAACTGATTGCTAAAAAGCGAAAGCTTCTCGGCCGAAAGGCAACGTGGCAGCAGTTCATGGATGCCCGGGGGGGTGCTGCTGCGGGGATGACAAAGGGAAACGACGACTTTGGTGCTGGCGACTAATCAGACCATATTCGACCCATGCAGCACAAGAAAGGGGGTTGCGAAGAACGGCAAAATGGACTAAAACACGAAACTTGATTGCACTTGAAAATGCAATGGTCGACGGTATGCTGCGTTATAAAAGTATGATATGGTATGTATTGGTATGCATCACGATGACAAGTAACATTTGACAGTTGATGCAATCTACTGCATCGAAGATTCATCATTTGCCCCTTGCCATGTAGAGTGAATGATATCCTATCACTGGCACATCCATTTCTTTCGAAGCACATTGGCACCTCAAGGCCCATGATTTGATTTCATTCAGCATTCGCCACCAGCAATGGACAGATGCTTTTGTCATCTTTGACGAAGTGACTCAGCATCGATCTCAAGATGTTAAACGAGGAGTTTCGCATTCGTTGTGACTGTGGTGCAATTTTTCCCACGATTGCGACAAAGAACGAAGCGCTCGATCTCTTTCTTCCTTCAGTGAGAGTGCAGCTATCTCAAGGATTTTTCCCGCTAGCAATGGTTCTCGAGTACCGCACCAATCAAGGAGCTGTTATTGACTCTTCCTTAATTCTGTTGACGACGATTCCAAACAATGTATTGAGAATATATCATAATCGGTTTCAAAAAATATTAGAGAGAGAGAGAGGTTCTAGATCTCCCCGAAATCTTTAGTGTAGATAAATGCTGAGGCATTCGAGAAAACTTGCTCAAAAAGAATACGATCTATCGTTGGAAAACTGATGTTGGAATACGACGGTACGCCAGCTGGCGCGGGATCTTACTGATGCAGTAATATATAACTCGAGCCGGAATCGAACGGCAAGCACAACTAGGAAATTAAATAATGCTTGTACGACGTTCGGAAGTTAATGGTGACATCGCGAGTTCACTTGCCGCGTTCGGTCTCTACGATGATTCTGCGTCGTTCAATCGACAAACTAGCATTCATTGACTACCGTATACCCCGATTGCTTTACTCCGAAAATGATACTCTACTGTAACCTATTGTAAAAGAAGACAACAGCCGAAAACCGGACCACAGTTCCACACGCCTCTAGACACCGCAGATAATTTCCGAAGTTTATCGCAGCTTCAGTTTGGTCTGCTGGTTTGCTGTGCTCGCTCATTCAACTCACGGAATACTAATTAACACTCTTTTTGATACGATGAAGAAATCGCTTTTCGATTGAGGGGATTCTATAGTTGTTTGCAGTTTGATTATCAGTCATTCCGGCATTTATGCACCGAGCTCGACCATTTTCTTGGCAATGATTTCTGACTTTTGTTTCTTTGCTACCATAACCTTGAATCGATCGAAATCAGAAAGGTTGGCTCGGGTCTTCTTGGCGCTCATCTTCTTGGCCCAGCTGGAAGCTTCCCACTTTGCAAGAGTATCGGCCTCTGACCAGGCCTTGAGGAGGGTCTTTTGGCGGGCGTTAGCCTGGATTTTAACGGTAAGATCGGTGAGGGCAATTCGCGAGTAGGAGATGACCTGTCGGGAAACTCCGGTAAGCTCGGCGGGTCCATCGATCAAGCACTTGTTTTGGTCAACAATGTCGATGATGGTGGCCAACGATCCCTTTTCAGGTCCGTAATTGATAAGGACGATGCGTCCGACTTCTACGTGTCTCTTGAAAACCATTTTGAATGTGTAATTTCGTACTGCGTTTGGTAATTTATTTGGCAATTTTTGGGAACAGCGGTAGCGTCACGTTGCGTTGTGTTGGACAACAATCAGAGGAACGAGAAATGCAATCGGTGAGGACGGTAAAATTCAGGGCTCCAACGGGGTGGTTCTACGGTGTAACTACGGTGTAATTTAATGTGTTTCCCGGTGCTAAATTTGTTGTTGTGTTTAGTCTCTGTTCCATACAGCGTCGACCATCGTCGTCACGTACCTTGGTTCGTGTGAAGTAGCAGTAGTAGTGCTAGCAAGGAGACAAGGAGATACCGTTGTTAGCTCTTTCGATGGTTTTGACCTCTTCACGATGGTGCGTTTAGTGTTGCTCGACTGAGAATATTTTGGTACGTAGAATCGTACTGGAAATAGTACGGCATGACTTGTAGTAAGTGAAAAGTGCGGTAAGAGAGATCGAATGGGTCGTCGTGGTCAGCCGTTTGTCGGTCGTTCGGAGAGTTCAGTCACGCAATACAAACCAATCACATGATATGCGTGACTGATCCAATCACGGTTGAAGAAAAACACAACCTTCGAATAGTTCCGCGCGTCAGTCATCACTCAAAACTAAACCGAGTGAAGGGAACGGTACAAAAGAACACCATGTTTTCATCATCGTCCAAAATTCGGCGCTTGCGAGAACCATTATCGTACGAACTAGCGTTATCGCTGCTTTAACGAAAAGGATTCTTTCTAGATCCTCCCGTACAAATCTCTTTGCCTTCGACATGTGATACGACGGACCATCGTGACACCCCTTTGTACTGTACCCTATTATAATAACAATAACAATAACAGAAGCAACAATGAAGTTTTGCGCTGCTGCCCTCGCATCCATGTTAGTCTGCCAACAGGCGGTGGCATTTACTACAACGAAGGCGTCCTTCCCCGCTGCTCGGTCGGCTTCGAAACTGCACAGCTCGGCCGCAAACGTGGTCCTGCGCCCCTCGCCCGCGGATGCGGGAGCCAACGGCGATTCCCCCGAAATCTTCGACAGCCTCTCGATCGGTGGATGCCGCGTGCATCGATACAAATCTACCTCCTTCAACACGGACGACACCGACGTCAACTACGTCATGTGGTACCATGGCCGCAGCACCAAGCAAGACGAGGACAAGTCGTTGCCACCCCTCAGCTCGGGCCGCATCGGACGGGCCGTTTCGAAGAACGGACTGGTCTGGGAAAAGGACTGCAGTGGTTCCTCGGACGTTGACATCGAAGGGGTTTCCTTCGGTCTCAACCAGGATTCCTGGTGGGGATTCGACACGGCCCACGTTGGTTTGGGGAGTGTGCTCTTGCCCATGACGACTCCGGCCGTCATGACGGAGGGTGGAATCTACCTAATGTACTATTTTGGGGGAAACTTCGAGGAAACTCCGATCAACGACTACGTTGAGGCGGACATGCCCGAGGACCTGACCATCAAGGGCATGAAAATGCGCATCGGCGTGGCGGTTTCCCAGGACGGAGAAACCTGGGGCCGGGTAGAGGGAGATGATCCCACGGGGGCCTGCATGCCCCCATACGAAAAGTCAAATTCCGAAACCAAGATGGAAGACGACAAGAAATCCAGTCTTGAAATCAAGGAAGAACTTTATTGCGGCTGGCCGGAGGTGGTCGTTAGGATCGACCCATCGAACGACGCCAACTCGGGATTTTTCATGTACTACAGCACCATGACCAAGGACGACAAACAAAAATCCCTTGGGGTTGCCGTGTCGAGCGACGGATTCCGCTGGTACAAGCGGGGGATATGCCTCACGCCCTCTGCCGGTGACGAGGACAGCATGGACGACGCCGGGGTAGCCCGGTGCCACGTCGTGCGAAACGCGGTCTACAACGAACTGGAGGAAACCTGGAGCGACGCCCCCGGTTACACCATGTTCTACGAAGGGGTCTCGTCCCTTGATAAGAAGCACCGCGTCCTCATGGCCACCAGTGACGACGGAGAGGCGTGGACCAAACGGGGGGTTGTCCTGGACATTGGCGAGAGCGACAATGAAGCGTGGGACTGTGACGGAGTCGGATCGCCCAACATTCTTCGCATGGACGATGGATCGCAGCGAATGTACTACGTCGGTCAGAAGGGAAGCGACACGGCCATAGGGGTCGCCAAGATGGCCGTTGACTCTACCGCCTGGGTGCGTGAGCAGTCCTCCTTTTCCTTTGTCGAGGCCTAGACATAGCAAAATCAAGAAACAACCTCCTTTCTCACCGAACGACAGGGACGAAGACGTGTATGCCAATAATACATGTTTGAAACTAATATTAATAGAGAGATACCCCTACATATGTTGCTCTTTGAAGACGAACAACACGCTTCGTCAACATGCGCTACTTATATTGTTGACAGCGTTTGAGTAATTGTCCATCCAGCCAGTAGTAACTCTATTTGCTCCGTGTATTGAATACCATCCCAATTGCATTAATTGGTTTTGAAGAAGCAAAACAGATGGTCAACCACAAACAGGTACAAATTCTTAATGTAATAAGAAACAAACACGACGTGTTCAGAATCAGCGCAGATTGCTGCCAACCAAAATGTTCTTGTGCTCTCTTCTACACCAGATTCTTTGTGTATTCCTTCTCTATTATGACCACAGAGTGTTGGATTTGTAATTTCTCTTCTTTGGACATTGATAACCATCAGCTATGTCTTCATGTCAGCATCATCAACACCAGTATCAACAACAGTATCTCCTTCTTCAACTTGTTTCATGGTGATGTTACTACTAGTTGCCTCCATGGCAGCCAAGTCCTCAGATTCAAGTCTCTTGGACTCAGACTCTTTCATCAGTTCTACTAGTACTTTGCTGCAAATATCTTCTTTGCTTTTTCTTTGGTGCAAACATATTTTTTGCTTTTATCATCTTCTCCAATGGATACCAAGCTCTTTGTTCTTGGGTCAAGGAAGGAGGTAGCAATTGTCAGAATTGGGTGGATCCCCTCCTGTCTGTTTCTCTTGCCACAATTTGGTGTGAGTCCTTGCGATAATTCATAAATTGCAGCATCATTATTTTCCAACAGATGTTGATGTCCTCCTCCAAGAGATTTCCAGCCAGTTTGCCTCCACTACTAGTAGTAGTATCACCATTCTTTTTCCATTCTTTGAGTGTCTCTCGAATGGTTTTCAGTGCTCCACGCAACAGGCTTGAACTCATGTATTTGTCTCCCTCTAGGATTTTCTGAGCTTTTTTGAATTGCTTCAACACAAGCAACACAAGCATGATTTCATTCAGACATTTCCAGTCATCACCTGTAAGTTTCCTCTCCACGTTTTCCATGGTTGTTCTAAGATAAATCAGACAGTCAAGTGCATCATATGTTGACCACCATCTTGTTGTCACGACATCATCAACCACACCACCAACAGCTTTCTTTCTTCCATAGGTTTCAACTTCTAATTCCTGAGCCCTCATGAGCTTTTCTGTGGCTTGGGTGGAATAATTGAAGTGGCGAATGTGTGCTTTTGCTTTTTTGTAGTAGCTCTTGGCATGAAGAACACCAAATGTTGTCTTTGAGTCTTTGGTATAAGCCTGCTTGCAAATGTTATGCATTTCATGGTCAGCACAATAAACATGGTGAGTACCCTTTTCCTCCGGCAGCATCCTAAGGAGAGAGTTCATGTTTGCAGCTGTGTCAGTTGTTACTGCTGGTGTTAAATAAGTACCTCCCAACTTGACCTTTTCTGACATCAATTTCTGAAAATCATCACTCAACTTCTTGCCTGTTGCTCCTCCTTCATGCAAAGACAAACCAATCTCAAATGAACCCATAGCCCAAGTCTCATCAATGAAATGAGCTGTGACACTGGTGTAGATCTGATTTGCGCTAGATGTCCAGTGATCAAGGGTAACTGAGATAGCCTTTCCCTTCAGTTCTTCAACCATTCTTCCACGCATTAAATATTCAATGTGAGATATCATCATTGATTGAACCTTCTTCTTTTGGCTCATTGGCTTTGCATGATGGTTATGGGGCTGAATTAGGTCAGGAAAAGGTTTTGTTTCTTCAGTACTGGTGAATGGAAGAAAGTTGCTACACAGAAATTTCACAGTCATCATATCTTGATATTTCTGCATCTCCTTAGCAGTTGCATTGGATTCTTTTTGTTGTTGCAAATAGTAGACTTAATGAAGTCTGGATAACCTTTATTTTTTGCCATCATCTTGGGCATGGGCAGCATCCAATTCTTCCACTAAGACATCAATATCATTCCTGTCATGTGCTTTTGCAGCCAAGTGGTGGCCCATGTTTGCATAACTTTGTTTTGCAATCATTGCATTATCATTCCAGATCTCCATCCTGATCAAATCACCACAAATGTTGCAACATGCAAATGCTGTGTTCCCAGGAGCTTTAAGTTTCCAGTTATTAGGCAAATCTGATGTATACACATCATATTTCAATCCTTGGACTTGATGGTAAAAATTACAGCAAGGTGACTTCTTATTGACTGGCTTAACAAGGCAAAAGATTGCTTCAGATTTTGGGTTGGGCTTCAACCAGTCAAGGACTGTCTTTTGGTTGGAAAGAGTGGAGTTGTTGCCATTAGTAGATGGTTGGGATTTGTGACCAGCAATAAGCCTTGGAAGAGATGTTTGAGACATGGTGCTGTTGGAAGGAAGGTTTTTGTTAGAATCAAGTATGAAATAACTCTGCACCATGATGGTCAACAACATTTTTTCTTACATTTTTTCTTACATTTTGAATGTTTTTGATAAGGGTTTGTAGCAAAGTGTGTAATAGAATTTGTAGTCACCATTTGTATCATGGAATCTTGTCCTTTTGTGAACAAATCTTTCAATTCTTGCCATTTGATCAATTATGGTCCATTTTTAATGCTTCAAGGCCTGGTAGGTGAAGCAATGGTAGTATGATTGACAAGCTTGGCATAGCCTATTGCCCTGTACTGTGAAAAATCACATTCCTATATTTTAACAATAAGAGGAGACAAGAATAAAGATATCTGTTACATCAAAGTACTCATTTCAAAGACTTTTCAGCCTCTATGTGATTCTATGGGCAGAATTTCTACTTTTACTGGCATTTTGAGTGTACTTTGGTGGGAATAGCAGAACATAACTTATTTCAACAATAAAGGCCTGTGCATTTCCAATGATAACAGTCACACATATATATAGTATGGAGGCTCTCAAGTGGTGTGATATGTTAGGAATGGTGGGGGTAAACGTTTGTAGAAATGTTACTAACGTTTGTGTTTTACATTAGGAACAGTAGGGATAAATGTTCATAAAAATGTTACTATCATTTGTGTTACAAACGCTAGTCTAATGCAAACACTTGACCCAAATGTTATGTTCCTAGTAACTGTAGCGTTCCTAACATTACAAGAAATGTAACCCCCCCCCCCTCCTTCTTCTTTGCTGTAAGATTCCAAAAAAAATTATTTCAGTTGTATCTTCATTGTCAGACTCATATTTTAATTTGGGTAATTTGTGGAGGAATCAATTTGGTGCTGTCTATGAGTGACTCCTAATTTTTTCCTGATATAATGTCAATAGTAGTATGAAATAATGCTCAAGCTACTACGCACTGCATCATAAGGTCAAGCTTTCACTCATTGTTATGACCAAACCAAATGTAAATCATTGCTGGAGTCATGGGAAGTAGAGCAACTATTATTATGTAAGTGCTGTGTAGCATTGATAATTTGGTGGCAAGCAATCACCCTTTCTTGTTACTATCTGTTTATTATTCTTCATTAGTACTTATTCTTGATTTATTCTCTATTCTTTAATTTCTTCTGTTCTTCATCAATCAGGAGTTAACAGAGAAAATTAATGCTTGTGTGCTACCATATGCAAGCAAGATTGTACAGGGACAGATTTTTTTTAAAATCTTATTATTATGTTTCACCTCCTTGTTTAGGACTATGATGTCCAGAACCATAACATCTAGGGAGAAGAACACTCCTAGCATCTTGGAGAAGTGTCACCTCCCTCCAAGGAGTGGTTGTGGAGGGGGCGCCACCTGGTAAATGCACTGCATTTGGAATTTGCTGGTTAAAAGGATTGAGTCAATGTGGTTTGAAGTGTTCTAGGAATGCTTTATTCTGTATCCACATCCACATAATCATTCCTATACTTCCTACAGCCTATGCTGGTGGTGGTTGGTGGATAGGGATAACAAAAATTGGATTAATTTTTTCATTACATTTATCCAGAAGTTTGAAAATATTATGTTGTTGCTTTTCATAGTCCATCGAACATGACATTGGACTTTGGCATCATATGACAGCACAAATATGGTTCTAAATGTTCAACTTTGGGATCATGCAATAGCAGGATAATGGTTCTACTACTACTACTACTACTACTACTACTACTACTACTACTACTACTACTACTACTACTACTACTACTACTACTACTACTACTACTACTACTACTNACTACTACTACTACTACTACTACTACTACTACTACTACTACTACTACTACTACTACTACTACTACTACTACTACTACTACTACTACTACTACTACCACTAAATTCTAGTATGCTCCAGACATTGTTCAAAAGCTTTTATGGCATACAATGATAGAACAGTCATTATTCCCAGCATTGAAAAGACACTGTGTTAAAAATATAGATTTTCCAGCTACCAAACAATTATTCAAAGGAAGGAAATAGTATATGTAAAAATACTGCTGGTGCTATTACTACTAGTAGTATTACTACTAATCACCATAGTAGGTTTCAGAATGAGGAATACAACAACATTTAATTTGACTGTGCTTCAACATGCACAACACCAGCAGTGCTTGTTGTTTCTGAAAACATTTCTAATATGCCAAATATGTTGCACCATTGGTTGGAGAAGGATTTGGTTCTCATCTAAGCAACAAAGGATTCTTGGATTGGCAACAACAAGCATCAAGAATGTGTCTGCATGGTGATGCTACACTTTGGAATTTGAAAAGAATGACCTGTGATACTAACAGGAGCACAATCGTCAACTCTAAACTTTTTTGTCTCTCCATAAGAACATTCCTACTCCTGATCACACTCATTGTCAACAGCATCTCTCTTGTCCAGCAAGTATACTAATAATAGTAGGACATTGAGCTTCAAATTGATCTGTGGATTACTAATACAAAAATAGATACCTTTTAATTATCTGATTATATTATACGCATGGCAGAAAACAAGTGGCAGAATTCAAAGAAACAAGACAAAGAACAAGAAATGCATTGAGAATAAATTGTGCTGCCTTGCTCACTGTGATGTGATATTGGAACGCTTCTTGCAAATAAATTAGTATGTTGACCAAAAATAGATTATTCATTTTTAACTTAAACATTCAGTCATTATTGTGACAACAAGTCATTCTAGCAATAACTTAGTTTTTGCACCGTAGGAAGTTTTTTTGGCCGCCGCCTTCAAAAAAAAACAACGGTGGCGGCCTACTAATTTTTGAATTCAGTACTACATTCACGGAACATCTACGTAACCGTTGAGTAGCTCAACATTTTCATGTACTCAGCGCTCGTAGTATTTTTTAGGTACATTATTTTGTTGAGCAAATCGCGCGTACAAACACTAGTTATTTTTTTGCTCAAGTACATGCACCTCAACTGGTTACAAACCACGCGGACTGAATTTTGTAACCAGAATTTGTAACCAAACCCTTTCCTAAGGAGAGCCAATATTTTTTACACGATACTACTGCTAGTCTGGTTACAAAAAAAAAGGGTCTGGTTACAAAAACAGGMGCACTGGTTCCCTTGTGCGCGCTTGTAACCAGGCGTTTGCACCTCAACAGGTACAAACTAAAAACTGTCTTCACTACTGTAAATATGTACTAGTATCAGTACCAGTAGTACACAGTACAGTACTTCGTGAACGAGGAGTACTAAATCAGTGAAAAACTCCTCTTAATTGCTATTCCAGTACAAACTCGTGTAGAAAACACTGTAGAAATATTGATTTGCAGGGGGAAACAAGCAAAAAATCAAGCAAAACACCAGCAGCAGAGCAGAACGCTGTATCGTATCGGCAGCTCCTCCGTATCAGCGTCCTCCGTATCGTATCAACAGCTCGTTCCTCCGTATCGTATCAGCGCTTCCTCCTCCGTATCGTATCAGCAGCTCGCTCCTCGTCCGTATCGTATCAGCATGCCCCTCTGTATCGTATCAGCATGCTCTTCCGTATCGTACCAGCGCTGGCTCCTCTGTATCGTATCAGCGCTGGCTCCTGCCCCTCTGTATCGTNTCCGTATCGTACCAGCGCTGGCTCCTCTGTATCGTATCAGCGCTGGCTCCTGCCCCTCTGTATCGTATCAGCATGCTCCTCCGTATCGTACCAGCGCTGGCTCCTCTGTATCGTATCAGCGCTGGCTCCTCCGTATCATATCAGCAATTTGCTGAGTACATGAAAATGTTGAGCTACTCAACGATTACGTAAAATAACTGTGGAGGAGCTCTGCTTCACCGCAACAAGTACTTTCTTCAGCAACACCAACAACAAGCTCTCGAGCTAAAGCTCTCGAGCTTGTTGGTGGTGTTGCTGAAGAAAGTACTTGCAGTAACGTCACTTCGGTCTCGAGCTAAAGCTCTCGGCCACAGTGACGTTACTGGTGTACCAAAATCGAACCAGAAAATGTACTCTGTTGAGGTCCGTGTTATTTGTGTGGGAAAAATTTTGTACAGCTCGAGAGCGCACAGTACAAAATTTTTCCCACACAAATAACACGGACCTCAACAGAGTACATTTTCTGGTTCGATTTTGGTACACGCGCTGCGCGAGATCCTCCACAGTTACTATACATAACGTCGGGGAAGTCGGGAAGTGGTTCGAAGTTTTTCCTGTGACCCTTCACCTTTTTTAAGAGTTCGGATCCATTTTTGCTTTCATCCCATTTTCATCATCAAATAATCATTTTTTCTATTCTATCAAATCCAAAAGAGTAGAATTTTGCCACGAAAAGAAAATTCATACCATGAAGGACGACAGTAGTCCTACACCACTAATTGACGTTATTATTGTGGGCGGAGGCCTCAGCGGCCTAATGATAGCCCGTTATTTGAAGAACAGCACAGCAAGTTGGAAACTTTTGGAGGCGTCGTCTCGCATCGGCGGTAGGCTACAAAACGACGTCGGTAGCGATGGCCCAAGCAGGAACATAGATCTCGGAGGCGCATGGGTCTGGCCCCGACATCAACGGACGATTATGGCAGCTTTGGTAGATTCTCCCTTGCTGGGAATCAAAACGTTTCTCCAGCCTGGCGATGATTACAGAGCATCGGAGACCACCAGAATCGTTGGAGGCGCTGTCGAATTAGCAATCAAAATATACGAGGAATTGCAGGTGACCAACAACGTACAACTCAAATGCCCAGTCGTTGCCATAAGGAAAAATTCGGATCGAAGCATTGCTGTTGAATTGAAAAGCGGCGAGGTCATTCGTTGTCGACATGCTGTATTGGCGGTACCACCGAGGATTCTTTCCGAAAAAGTCTCCTTCGATCCCGACTTGCCAAACGCAAAGATGGCTGCCATGTCGCAATCCGAAACCTGGATGGCAGGTGTTACTAAGGTTGCGTTGGTATACAAAGGATCCCCTTCCTTCTGGCCTCTCATTGTTAGCGAAGCAGATAACATAGTATCGCCAAGAAAAAGGAGGCCGGCCTTTCAGGTCTACGACGGCTCCCCATTCTCCTCGCTGCCATCGTCCACCAATACGGAGAACGATGACAAGGTATCTGTTCTCACCTTTTTCACCTTGGCCAGTCTCAGCAACGACACGAACGATGACGACAGGTTGGCCAATGATTGTGCGGAACAACTGTGCGATTCTTTGTCCACGGAAGCCATTCGGAAAGTCCCAGTTCTTGATAAGTACATTCGATCTTTTGACGAATTTCATGTCAAGAGGTGGCCACAGGAAGCATACATCAGTCACAACACGAATCCGATGACTATCACGCCCCACCCTCAACCGATTCCGGAACTGGCAAAATCGGAATGGGACGGAACGCTGCTTTTCGCTGGGACCGAAACGGATCAACGTTCGCCAGGAGTGATGGAGGGCGCTGTGGGGGCAGCATTTCGCGTGATTAGTGAACTCAAGCAAAAACTATCTCAATAGACTTTCACTTGAAAACTAATCTATTCAAGAGACAACAATCGAGAGGCTAGCAGATATCTTATCACTCTGATTCATTTTAGCGTAACGCTGAGCTTCTATAGATTTATTTATATGCTGTGTTTAGCGAGAAAATGAATAGCTAGTTGTTGAAAGCTTATTTTGAAATCGTGGCTTTCGAAATGAAAGAGAGCTTTGGGTAACTCTCTACGAGGTATGGGTTGCCCTTTCGTTGAATCAAAGCTTGATTGGGAAATATGAATTCAAAAAATATTTTTTAAGGATTGCAATTTGGTCAGCCATGTTCAGCGAAGATAGCAGCCCGGTTAGCTCAGTAGGCAGAGCGTTCGTCTCATAATCCAAGCAATCTAAAGCAAGCGAAAGGCCGTCAGTTCGATCCTGACATTGGGCACTCTTCGTCTTTCTTGCCGAATTAGCTCAGTTGGCAGAGCGCACGACTCTTAATCGTGTGGTCGAGGGTTCGATCCCCTCATTCGGTGCACCTTGTCTAGTTCGTACAGTGGTTAGTACCCCGCATTGTGGTTGCGGAAACCTGAGTTCGATTCTCAGACTGGACAACTTTTCGCAATCACTTTTACATTTTATGCGTTCAATAGATTCATGAAAGCTTCTTTATGTTGCGTTTTTCTCGATGCCGATGGCAGCGAAAATATTGTCTAGTTCGTACAGTGGTTAGTACCCCGCATTGTGGTTGCGGAAACCTGAGTTCGATTCTCAGACTGGACATCTTTTTAAGTACTTTTTCCTCCTCCTCACCACAACATGCCATCCGGTTTCTCACACTGACGACGGGCTCGCAACAAGGAGAGCACATCCAAGGACGTACCGGTACTTTTTTCTCCTATCTTTCATCTGTCATTATTAGGAGCACGTCGCAGATTAAGCAACATGCAACGAAGTGGAAAAATAGCAATACTGTAGTACTTTACATACGTACGGTAGATAGGTCTGACTTGTATCATCCAAAAATCTTCATGCCGATTGCAACATTTTGAGCCAAGGATGACAGACAGACGTGATTGCCTTGACCACTGAAGATTTTTCGATTTGTGCTAACCTCCTCTCATCACGACGTATCACGTTTCGTCTTTCTCCCGAATTTTTTCCCTCGACGTCAAACGAAAGTGCTGCGTCCTGCCAAACACGCTGTACATAATACAATATTGTAGTAACATCTAGCCAGCGATTTAGTCATCATGGGCATTTCATCAAAAGACAAAAAGGCAAAGAAGGCTGGACCCAAGGGAAAGAAGGCCCGGCGTCAGGCCAAGCTCGAGAACCGATGGGGTGAAACGGCCCAGGTGGACGCGAACACGGGAGAAGAAATTCGAAAGAAAACCCGAAGGGGATACGACACGGATGGCAAGCTGAAGTCGGCTCTCAAGGGAAACATCAATAAAAATCTGGCCAAACACAGCAATGAAGGAAGGGAAGGATTTTACAGCCGTGTGCGAGATGCGTGCACGGAGAAAGAATTGCAGAAAATGTTGCGCGAGCAATCTTCCAGGAGACGTCGAAAACGAGTCGAATACGTCGACGAGTCAGAGGATTCGATGGATAGCAGTGACGATGACGACGGGCAAGGCGATGACTACGACTCTGACGTCGGCAACGAAAATCCGATGGGCGATCTCTTGGGCATGATCCGAAAGAAATCGACAACTAATCGCGTCGAAGACAATATTGAGAAAGAAGAGGAAGAAAGCAACAGCGACAGCAGTGATAGCTACGATGACAGTGGTAGCGACGAAGATGATGATGAAGAAATGGTAGATGACGATGAGACTTCAATTGCAGAGGATCCCGTCAATGTTGTCGAAACTTCTTCGGACAATTGCGTCGATTTTTTCAAATGCCGATTTGGTCGTTCGCCACTAAACCAAGTCGAAATGACCAAGCTTGAAGAACCCCGAACGAAACCCATAATGAGAAAGATTCCGTGTGGCAAATACGCCGACCTTCAATTCACGCTTCCCCAGGTTTGTGACTCCGCAAGCGATAGCAACAATGACGACTGCGAGAACGACAGCAAAAATGGAGGGAACAAAAACAATATGTGTGACGATCTCTTAGAGCTAAAAACACCCGAGGCGTGGCAAGCCAGCGCCAAGGACACCTATTCCAATACCACGCGCGAAGTACTGCAACGGCACTGGACCGCAAGCAACAAGAACTCGAAGAAAGCAAGTTGCAACAACATCCTTTCTGATGCCCAAGCTCCGGTCTATTCTTTCTTGGCACGCTATGCCGACGTCTTGGATGCCACAGCTGCGACCGGGAAAGGCAACAACAAAAGTGGGACCGATCGCCGGAACCAAAGGGACCAGCATCGACTTCAAACTTTGCACGTATTGAATCACGTTTTGACTTCCAGGTCGAGAATCGGACGAAACAATCGGCATCTGAAGGAAGTGGAGAAAAGACGAGAAGAAGCGAAGGACGCCGAGGAAGAAAAGAAACAAGAGACTGTTCCTTCGAAAATGTCCGCCGATCCAATGGACACAACGATGGAAGAACGTGATGTTCGTGACCAGGGATTCACCCGTCCATCCGTTTTGGTATTGCTGCCCACGAGGGGTACCTGTTACCAATTCGTTAAGGACCTCTACAAGCTCTCGGGAGCCAAAATGCTAGAGGAGCAGGAGGATCGCTTCGATGCCGACTATGGAGAGCTCATCGAGGAAGACGACAACGATGGAACGCAACTGAAACACGAGATAGCCCAAAAAGTAGCAGAAAAAGAACGTCGCCGAAAGGCAGTGTTAGAAAGCAAAGGGAAAGAGTGGAATAAATTCTTCGGAGATCAGGCCAACCAAGACGACGATTTCAAGATTGGAATCTCGCTGATACCAAAGTCTGCCACCGCCAAATCAAGTAGTAATGTTTCGATCAAGCTATACAGCGATTTTTTCAAGAGCGATATTATTGTAGCGTCTCCACTTGGATTGAAAATGCTCATCACCCCCGAAGTCGGTGGAAACGACGACGACGAAGATGACGACGAGGAAGAGAACACAGGCACGAAAAAGGGAAACTGCGATTATCTCTCAAGCATCGAGATTTGTCTGCTCCAGCACTCCGAGATGATTCTGATGCAAAACTGGGACCATGTCAACGACATTCTCAGCATGCTCAACCATGAACCCAAGAACAATAACAATACTGACTTTTCCCGCGTGCGAAATTACCTGCTGGAGGGTCAGGGTGCAAGGTGGCGACAGCTGATTCTGTCGTCCAAGTACTGGGATCCGAACCTTCTCTCGACATTCAAGCGCTTTGGTAAGAGTTTGTCAGGTCAGGTCAAGGTTCGCAGGAAGATCCGAGATGGAGATGCCTCTATTTCCAGTGTTTTGGTTCCTATCAAGCAGGTTTTTCAAAAGATCCCCACTGGCAACTTCGCCCAACAGAGCAAGGCCAGGGTCGATTATTTCGTCAAGAATCTACTCCCCCAGCTTGAGCGAAACGACCAAAAACACACGCTGGTGTTCATACCGTCATATTTTGACTTTTGTTCCCTACGAAATGCCTTTCTGAAGCTAGAAAAGAAGCACATCTTTGTGAGTGTTACCGAATATAGCCGGGGGACCGAAATCGGCCGCGGCAGGGCCAGGTTTTTGCAGGGCCGGAAACCCATCATGCTCTACACAGGTCGTGCCCACTATTTTCACCGCCACGCAATCAAGGGGATCCGAAACATTGTCTTTTTGGGGCTCCCGGAGCATCCAGAATTCTACTCCGACTATGTCAACCTAATCCAGACCGCTGCATCGGGCCGCAGCGATGAGATGGACCTGGGAGACGACATTGCAAACGACAACGAGACGTCCTGCCTTACACTCTTTACGAAGTACGAGGCTCATGCCCTCGAACGCGTGGTGGGGAGTGCCAATGCCATCCGCATACTCGGTAGCGAAAACTCTGTTTTCATGTTCTCCTCGTAGTGCAGCAGTGGAAGATCAAAAATAGATAACAGGGTTATAAACTACAAGTATGGTCTTCAAACACTCAAGTACTTCACAGTCTGTTCTCTTGACAGATTAACAAATACCTCTTGAATTCAATTTCATAGTTGTCTTCTACTATAACCGTTGACCATTGCTATAGAAAGTGCGCAATGTGCTATTCACATTGTGCAATGCATGCAGAAAGTTATCACCCGCACGACTATTTGGTGATCGTAATCCGCTACAAACAAATGGCTTGTTTTCCGCGCCCTTGCTATTTTTACGCAGTTGTATCATCGCTGTTTTAATGGTGTAACTTTACATTATTTATTGAAGGGCACTCATAAAGCTCGGCGTGATGGACATGCGCTTGTCGTCGTTTTCAATCACACTGTCAACGAGTCCGTATTCCACGGCCTCATCGGGTTGCAGGTACTTGACACGCGAGCAGTCCTTGACGACGGTGTCGACGGGCTTGCCGCAGGCCTCGGCGATCAGTTGGCACATCTTTTGTCTGTTGTTGCGGGTCTCACGGGCCTTGATAGCAATGTCCGAGGCCTGTCCACGAGCCTGCGATTTGGGTTGGTTCAGTAAAATGGTGGCGTTGGGGAGCGAATAGCGGCATCCTCGTTTTCCGTTAGCCAAAAGCATGGCGGCGGCACCAAAGGCCTGTCCGAGGGCGACCGTGTGAACTGGTGGGCGAACATATTTCATGACATCGGCAATAGCAAAGGCCTCTGTTTCGAATCCAACGGCTTCTCCGCTGTTGGTGGTTGTTCCGGAGCTGTTAATGTACATGGTAATCGGATCGTCGGATTCGTAATTCAGATATAAGAGTTCGGCAATGACCAATTCCGTTACGGCAGGKACGAGAGGCATACCGATGTAAACAATACGGTTGTGCAACAAAAGCGATGGGAGATCAGGAGGCGGACCAATGGGTGCGCCTGTGTTGTTTTTTTGTTTATTGATGCCATGGTAGGAAATGCGAGCAAAAAATGGTGAGTTTTACATGATATAAAATAGTGATTTCCAGCCAAACTATCTCTGATCCATGAGAAATATCACGTAGCGTCTCTATCTTTCCATTGTGTCCGTCAGCAGTGCGAGTCCAACATCTTCTCCGAAAACAAAAAAGGATCCCAATTGGCAAATACTGCATCTCGGTAGCGGCAACGACAACGCGAGGCAAAACGCAATACACGCAAGGTGACGCACCCTCGTAGTACTCTTGTCCGACGGCGCGTTCGGCTCCACCGGCAACCATGTTCGTGGGTGTCCAGAGAGATCCGTCCTTGTTTTTCAGTTGCTCGGGAACCATGAGGCCGGAAGGAGCCTGAGTGAAGCCCTTGGCACTAGGAGTGAAAGCCCCGACACCGCTAGCAGCGGCCATTGCGGCGAAAATTGCCGCACAAAATTTCATCTTTCCGTATTATCTATTATCTACTAGCTGAGGATTGTTGAGTGGATTGTTCCTTCCTGTTTCCTTTTCGATAGGTGGATATCGTAGCATCAATAATACTGTGCACTGGATATTCGAAGCCGATGCACGGTACTTGGTACTTCACTCGGAGATGAACAGCTGATGTTCTGATTCGGGCGTTTCCCACTACCGGTTACAGCATTCAGTTCTTTCTTCACGTGATATCTGGTGAGCTGTTTGTCGTTCATTTCTCGTCGTCATCTTATGGTGCGCATTATGACGCGTGGAAAGGTGTATCGCAGTTCCATAATTTCGATTACTATGGTTATTATATATAGTGCATATGTACTTAGAATTTCTTGGTACTTTTTAGAGCTCTTGACTCAGTATCCAATCAGAGAGTCCAGACCCCAATTACTTCCACGTGGATGTAGCTCGTCGCCTTTATCTTCATGACGTCGACTTCGAAAATACCGGTATTTCTGTGGACAAACCAAAATTTGAATTGTCTCATTTTTATCAAGGATATAACGACCGATAACGAAGCATTAAAATTCAAAAAAATAGACACCAAAAATCAGGATCTCCGTCGATTCGCGAAGCAACGGTAAGGAATAACTGAGACACTGACACAAGTTTTTCCAATTCCCAGTGATGCTTGAATGACATCATTTCTGTGCTTGGCGAATCCATTCTGCGCTACACCAAAAATAATCGTATCTTGTGAAGTCCGCACTCGCTCCATTCATTACAAAAAACATCGCGAAATCAGAAGCACGATGAAATTCAATACTGCGATCCTGTTGGGAAGTCTCGCGACCGGCAATGTCGCTGCCTTCAGCCGACAGTCGTACACAACAACAAAACTCAGCAATTCGGTTTCCACGACTATGGCGACGGCGTTGCATGCGATGACGGTCGACATCGATGAGAGCACCCCGAGGGATGTCTGGACCATGGATGAATACATGGTGAATTGCGGAGTCCAGCGGGCCGATGGATTCCAGCTGTACGACAGCAGCGAGGAGACCGGTGCCAGTGCCCCCGGAATGGACTTTTCCGTGCTGACGACGACCGACTTGCCGGCCGAATCACCCGTTCTGTGTGTTCCCTACGAGTTGATTCTCTCGTCTGAGGAAATCCGCGCAGGAGAGCTCAAGGGATTGGTCGAGCCCGCTGAGGAAATGCTCGAGATCCTGGGCGTCCCCGAGAAGCAGTTCGCAATGTTCCACCTCTTTCTGAAAATTCTAATGGAATACGAAAAGGGAGAGGATTCTCCCTGGTTTCCCTGGCTGAATTCTCTGCCGCGGACCTTCAAAACCGGTGCTTCTATGACACGTACGTATCGCCCAGTGCGTTGCAACACTTTGTGCAATGTCGTCATGCGTAGACCAAACTATCGTGTTCTATTTCTCGACAAGATTGTGCTCATGCTGTTTTGAGTTCTTTTTCTCTCTTTTTCGCTTCTGCAATCGCATTTTTGATTTCATGTTCAGCTTATTGCTTTGAGTGCCTTCCACCACTGGTTTCAGCACTGGCTTCGGAAGAACGCGTCAAATTCGTTAACTTTTCGAATTGCCTCCAACAGGTACGCTTTCTGAGCAGTGAGACCAAAAACAACAAGGAACTTGCGAAGTGGGCCTACAACATAGTGTACACAAGGGCTTTCGGAAACAACGACGGCACCGGAAAGGAGGAAGACAACAAGCGGATTGTGCCTATGGCAGACATGTTTAACCACGCTACGGACACCGAGGTTCAGATCAGCTTCGACGACGACGGTAATTGCTATGCTTATACGACACGGGACGTTCCTGCGGGATCACCGCTACGGATGTCCTACGGTTGCCCGACAAATCCTTCCTATTTGTTTGCTACTTATGGATTCCTTGATGAGAGCTCTCCCGCAACTTTTTGCAAAATTATGGGCATCCAACCGACGCAGGAGCTGCGCAATATCGGACTGGACTTTTCCAGGATGCTCTTTTACAAGGACACAGGCGACATTACCGAAGAGGTATGGGATGTTTTGCTGTATACCATATTGGAAGATCTGGAGGACGATGACAGGCAAACGCAGACGACCTTTTACAACGCCTGCATGCAAGGTGATCTGGACACGAAGAACTCGATCCATCAGCAGTATTTCCCGTTGACGTCGAGGGCGCTACAAATCCACGTGAATTCCTTCCTCCACGAGCTGGACGAACTGAACAACAAAGCTAACACGAAGGATATCAACGAGCACCCCCGGATTCCGATAATACTCGAGCACAATGCCTTCGTCAAGGAGACATTCTTGAGGGTTAAGACAAACCTAGATTCCATGGTAGCCCAGATGGCATAATCAGGAGAGAGTCGAGCCGAGGCATGCAGAGCAAAGTTGGACATTGCTTTCGCCTAGATGCCATTTGTTTCGATCGATGTCTTCGAACGTAGGCACGGGAAGTTGCGAATCTCGATGGAATTTATACAAGTCGTTGCCATCTTCAGGGTTGATGTTCTTTTCATACATCTTAGAATACATAATAGTTATTAGAACCAAACCACAAGCTTTCTTTTAGGCCTTGCGTCAATTGAAAAACGACTGAAGCGTTCTCTATAATGTGCGTGCATTTCCAAATAACCGTCAACACTTGAATATCTGTAATGAACCTGCCTTATGTCCGCTCCGCGTTATCTCTCGGAGTCTTCCATTCCTCAGGATTCAGATAAAGTATTATAAGTTTATGTGATTTGTTTCATAACTATCATTCATCACACAATGCAGGTACCTCCCGGTTCCTGAGGAAGACAGCTCTGCTGCTGTTGTTCCAGCCTTCGAACAACGGGCGTTTCGATGCTAGCTTTGCCTCTCTGCTCAAAGTTAGATTGAATGCTGGGTATATTCGGTCCTGTATTTCGATACGATTTTCAAACCGCTACCGTTGAAAGCACATAAAAGGATCAGTACTTAATTGATTCATTCATTCATTCATAATCCATCAATCGTAGGGGGTGCGGAGACAAACAATTTCGCAGGGACGCGTGCAATTCCTCCTTCTCCGGAAAACTCCAAAGAAACGCAATTCGAGTATTTGCCGCCATTTTTGGACCTCTTTACGGCATTCAGACTCGCTCACGCCGAGTGAACGGTTCATTCTACATGAACCGTTGAGGGAGTGATATTCGATGATTTCTTTCTGGGTACTTGTCCGTGGACCGCCCGAGACGAAAAGTGTTTTCTCTGGAGGGCACAAGACAATGAATTCTTTGGCACCTCTTTCAAAAATCAGCGATGAAACAGATCCCTGGACCCGGATAGGACAAAGAAAAGATTGAACTTTCACGACGTTGACATGAACCATTAATTTTACTTCGGATGCCGGGCATCATTGAACGAACCAGCCATTATTCTCAACCTCTTTGCCATCGTATTCCTCCTCTCTATCATCTACAATGGGTTTTCTCCATTTTGATAACAGAAAAGTCTCCAACAGAAACAGGTTCATGATTGTAGCAGGAATCGTTTTTTTCGCTTTTTTCGTCTCCGAGATTCACTTTGCAATTCAATCAAAATCCAATCTCACTAGTAGCTCGGTCACGGGGATTGGTGGTGCTGCTGGGCATGATTATGAGCTAAGCAGCGAGGGCGATAGCATCGACCAGAGTAGTATGTTTACGTCAATGGAAGGAGCATTCGAATGGAACAAGTTCATGGTTCCCAGAGGCGATAATATGGGCGAAAGCGATTTCTCTATCGGCAGATCCTTACCACCCCAGGACAGAAACACTGGACGGAATCTTCGAATCGATCTCCTCGAGGCGATGAAGTCTACAGTCCTTCCTCCACAATCGAGCAACAAAAGGAGCCTTCGAGGGCAGCACTGAAGGGGACTGCGTAGGTTCCAAAGTAGCGATTGACCATTCATTTTACGCTGGTCTTCCTCTCATAATCCCTCGATGGCAATAATGACGGGATGCATTCATTGGAAATGGATGAATATCTAAGCAAGACTCCCAGAAAGCAGAGTCTGACTACAACGAATAGCCCAGAAGAATTACAAATTAATATGTAATGTTACACGTCGAAACTATTCGTATGAATATGAAGAAATTATATCTCCAATCGAAATATCTGCAAGTGGGCAGATTTCTTATTCGTTCTTGTTCAGTTTGTAATCCTTTTGTGTTATTATCACACAACAAGATGTGCAAAGTCACTTTCATGGGTGGCTGTTTGAGTTTGTCTATTCTACTGTACTATTATTATGATTGGTTCATGTATTTTATTTTGAATCGAATCAAAACCCGTATCATCTACTTCTTTTGCAATGCCTCCTTTAGTGCACATTTCTTCGTGGCGTCGGCATTCGCCGTTCCGGGTGTTGTGTTGTCAAAGTTGATTTCCTTCCACACGTGGTCGGGCACTGTTTTGCAATAGGTCAAGATTTTATCGTTCTTGCTGTCGCTCTCATCAAATGTCGCCACGGCCCAATCGACCAGCCGGTCGCGCCCACCCAAGGCCGTGAATTTTTTCGTTCCGTCGACGCTTTCTTCCATCCAGCAAAAGGGGCTCGATTTGTGGCCCTCCGGGAATTCGGCCCCCGAGTCCATGATCTCGGCCTTGATCGAACTCAAAAACTCGGGGCGAAAGTGAAATGTGTCAAAGTAAAACCAGGTTTCGTATTTGTCGGGATATGCCTCGACGATCGCGTCGGCAATGGCGCGGGCCCGCCCCGTGTGATGGGATTTTCCAAAGCCCGAGACCTGTGAGTTTTTCGGGACGTGTTCGTTGTGTTGCATTAAAAAATTTCATAATTGTGTTGCGTTCGTTGCACAGTATTGATTCAGAAGGAGGAAATAGGCAACCCTTATGTTAGCCGATGTATCAAAATACTATGATGCGAGCTCGGGAGTGATCCAAAGATGGAGCATTGCACCGTACGGTGAACTGAAACTGTCAACATCAAGCGAGGACGCATTGGTGAATACTTACGCAAATTCTTGTCAATCCTTCAGGAACTGGAGGACGAGGAAGTGGAGTGGATGCAGGGATAATTTTCTTGAGGAGATTCATTATTGTTGTAGTCTTTGTTTGTATTTTGTTTGTTTTGTTAGTATTTTTATGGGAATTAACAGAAAGCGAGAATCTTTCAAAATTTTGTGTGATAACTCGCCGAAGCACGGTTCGTAATTTCAATCCAAACGCCGTGCAACATCAAAAAAGAGTTCGACGAAATGTCAAGATAATTCGACAACAGCGGTAGTACCAGTTTAAACACTCGTTACAGTCTTGCGATTTGCAAGTCGAACGAGAAAAAAGAATTCTTTCCCAAGCATTATTGGTCAAGACCAGTACGAGTAAGGCTACCGTGCCTCAGTCCTAACTTCGTACTCGAGGGTAAAAGTACGAGTATCCGTCGCAAAAAATGCATTCGACGGGATTCGAACCCGCGCATACGAATATATTCGAACTTGAGTCGAACCCCTTAGACCAGCTCGGGCACAAATGCGTTGTAAAACAGTCACGCCTTACAACATACTATCCCTCGTGATATTCCACGTGGAGGCCGCGAGACGACTTCCATTAGACGTTTTTGGTTTAGTGTTTTTATGCACCATCAATAAAAAATTTAGAGGAAAGGCCTCTCGTAACGGGCAGTACGCAGCGTACGGATTGTACGTACGATCTCCTCTGTTTTTCCCGTCAGTCACCACCAATCGCAGCAAATCTGTCGTCTCAATTGACGCCACAGGCTTGTAAATACATCAACAGATAGGCTCCAAAGAAGTACAGTAGTACGGTAGAGTAGATTACGATTGCCTTTCCCGACAACTCCTCTCATCAGCCACAAATCTAATTGTCGAGCGATTTTGATCTCAACCATCGATCCCTCGATAAAAAAGAAGTAGTGCAGATCCCGTTAACAATTTTGCCGTGAAATGTCGTGCCTCCCGTTTCCGTCCTTTGTGGACCAGGTCCCCGTCGATAAGTCGAACAACCGAGCTGGATTGTGTGCGGCAGGAACCTGTCGAATTCATCCACTGACCTGCGCCAATGCCCACAAAGACGAATATCTCGCCATCATCGCCAAGAACAAGGAGCAAGCCTCGGTTGATGGGTCCTCCGCCGACAAAGACGAGAAGAAGAAGCTGAAAAAGAAATACATGAAGCAGGGCGTCGCAATGGCCTCGGACTACATGACTAAGTCGCTGCAACTGGATCCCACCGTGGTCAGCGTACAGATGTCCATCGAATCCAGCACCATCGTGGAAACGGACGGCTGCATCACGGCATGCTTTTTGGATGCCGGCTGCACCCATATCGCCATTGACGGGACCAACCTTGAGGCGCTCGATGCCGCTAGAATTCCTCGAGAACGCATAGTGGCCTCCTTTGGCTCGATAGAAAGCTGCGGGAAGGACGAAATCACGGCGGCGCTGGCGCTGGCGGCTACCATCAGCGTCCCCGTAACGAACCTGGAACAAGTCGACGCGGTCATGTCGTCGGTGCCGGATGCACACGATAAGGTGATCTTCGAGCTTTCCAGCCCCGACGATGCCCCGGCCACGCTCGAATTCATTGCGGCCATTGCCAAAAAATGCAAGGACCACAAGGGAAAGATTGCCCTGGTGGACCCGGACGCCACGATACTGGGCAAGAGCTACTGCGCTTGTGCCAGAACGGACCGGCCCGACGGCTTGTACACGACCGTAGTTTGCACCCGCAACAACGAGGCCCTTGGATTGGTCTACAGCGCGGTCGAATCCATCATCGCCGCCTTTGAATGTGCCCGCGGTGTGTACTGGTCCAGGTCCCGCGGTGGATTGTGGAGAAAGGGAGACACCAGCGGGCACTTCCAGACTCTCCACCGATTGGACGTGGACTGCGACGGGGATGCCTTTCGCTTCACCGTCACACAGCGGGGCGACGACGTTGTCGCCTTCTGCCACCTCCACACCCTTACGTGCTGGGGGGAACCAAACGGACTGCGCCACCTCGAGATGACTATGCAGGACCGACTCAAGAACGCTCCGGAGGGATCCTATACCAAGCGGCTCTTTGACGACCCGGAATTGCTCCGCGACAAGCTGGTGGAGGAAGCCCAGGAATTGAGCGAAGCCGAGACGAAGGAAGAGGTCGCGGGGGAACTGGCGGACGTTTTGTACTTTGCCATGGCCCGGGCCGTCAAGGCCGGTGTGAGCATCGACGACGCCGTTGCCGTCCTGGATGGCCGCACCCGAAAAGTGACGCGGCGCAAGGGAGATTCCAAGGCCTTTCGGATCGAGGAGGGGGCCAAGATTCTCGCCAAGAAGTAGACTGGATCACTCAAAGGGTGCTGCGAAGGAGAAACCAAATACGAACGAACGAACGACCCGGAATGTCTTGCGTTGGGGTATTGTGCTTGGCTGTACTAATTACCGCAATCAACCTTGAGAGGAAAGCACAGACTGCTTCCCGTCTCTGGTTCAAAAGTGGACAAATACGAAAATTGAAACCACTCTTTGGAAGCAGTAGCGTAACAGTATAGTAACATAGTGCTTTTAAGTTGTGCGGGAAACACAGAAAACTTCTTTCGGCGTACCCTTGTTGAATCACCGATTCAACTCCCGCATTCGTTTCCCGTGTTTGCGGCTGCCTCAGCTTTCCGTCTTGACCCTGGCGGCTTTGGCTGCGGCCTTGCTGCCACCCCCCACGGCGGTTCTGGCGGCGGCTGCTTTTGCGATTGCGTCCAGGTGCACCAGGGGACATTCCATCTTGGTGCCGTCCCTTGGGGGGAACTGGGGCTTGCCCCGGGCCGCACACCGGTGGCACTCCCGGCCGTGCTGGACCAGCAAGCAGTGCAGCTCGAGCTTGAGGTGGTCCGGAACGACCCCGTTGAGGTAGTCGTAGGCGCGCTCCCGGTTGTTTGCTTCCCTCGGCAGCCACCCGTGCTGCTTCGTGATCCGAAAGACGTGCGTGTCGACGGGAAAGTCGGCCCGACCGAGGGTGAAGAGGAGGACGCACGAGATGGTCTTGGGACCGAGGCCCTTGAAGCGGAGGAGGTCGTTCTGGATCGACTCGTTCGACTCGTCCCGGAGGTATTCCAGCGAGACGGCTCCCTTCTCCTCGTGGAGGGTTCGGCACATGGCGATGATGTTGGCGGCCTTTCTCTGGGCCAGGCCGCCGCAGTGAATCGCTCGCTCGATGACGCCTTGGTATTCCCCAAAGTCGTCCGCCACCGCGTTCCAGTCCGGGACGGCCTTCTTGAGGTTCCCAAAGGCGCGGGTGCTGTTGGAGGCCGTCGTGTTTTGCGACAACATGGTGGACACCACGCCGTCCATAATGCTCGGTTGGTGTCCGCAGGCCGACGGCTGCAATGCGGCATCGTCGTCATTGTTGTTGTTGTCGTCGCTGCTGCTGCTCCTGCTGCCCGAACCCTCTCGCTTCGGCTCGCGAATGTCCTTGTCGATCTCGCAGTCGCTCGCAACGTTGGTGGTGACCGTGGTGCGTCTGCGGATTTCGAGGCATTTCTCGATCACGTCGGGGTGGAGCTTTCCGAGCTCCGAGACGGCGAACTCGCATTCCTCGGTCGTCGGACGCACCACCCTCGGCGCCACCCTCTTTCTCTTGTTCGAGCCGCATTCGGCGAGGAGGGCCGCGGCCGCTGCCTTGGCCAAGATTGTCGCCTCGGCCAGGGACGTTACGGCGTCGGGCGCAACGAAGGACGACACCCTTGTCGAGGACACCGGACGGTCCGGAAGAACGGTGTCCGCCTTCGATGCGTGCGCGTCCGGGACGGGGGATGCCTCGCGGACGTGGCCTCGTCGGCCGGTGGTTCGGCCGCGAGGGTTCCGAGCCGATTTGGTGCCCGGAGAGGAGCCGACCGGGTCGGGAGATACCAGGGAGGCGTTGTTGCTTCCGTTGGTGGGGGTTGTGTCGCGCTGGGGACTGCTGCTGTCCGTGTTGCCGAAGAGAACGGGACGGGTGCGATTCCGAGTCGATCGTCGGCGCTGCTGCATTCCGCTGCACCCGGAGTTGTCGTTCGGAGGAGGATTCGTCGCCATGATTCTATTGAGCGTGATGCGGCGTTGGTGAAAAAACTAGGCCAACGCGAGGCGTAGCTCAGAGTGTTGCTCTTTGAGGGTCGCCGGGGCGGAAAAAGTGTGGACAGAATGCTGAATTCACCGTATTGTATGCAGGGGTGCGTACGACTTTCGTTGTCATTGCTTGTTGGTCCGGAGAGGGCCCCGTTTCTTGTTACGGTAGGGTACCTTACGCTGCGATACAATACGGCGGGATGTTGCCGAGATGATACGGATTTCGAAGGGTGAAAAAATCCTGACTAAGATTTTTTGGGTAGAGAAAGGAGGGATTTTGGGCGCGACAAATGCGCGCTCCGGGAATGAATGAGGGATAACCAGTCTTGTTTGTTCAGAAGCACGATGCGATGTACTACTATTCAATGTACTACTGTACTATTCATTTTCACCCCAAAAAGTAACTTGTAATTTCATCGCAAAATATTAAATTTTTCTGGAAAAAATAAAATTCGGTTTTTCAAGGATTTATTTCAAACTTATGACGCACTCTCTCATTTTTGATGCATCAGTTTGCAAGGTCATCAGCAAAGAATTTTTCGATAAAAAATAAATATGGGTTCGAACTTCCCGGTGGTTCGGATGTACTAGAAACTCCGTTACAAACGTACCGTTACGAAAACCGAAAAAAGGTTACGTACCTCATCGGCCTTTTTTCCCCACAAAAACTATCGTTCTGCCGTTGCTCATGCACGCGATCTTCATCACCATTGTTCATCCTGCTCCATCCACATCATCATTTTCCCTCGTTACTGTACTGCTKGGTATTCCAACACACTGAGTCTGAAGAAACGTCACGCTACAGCACTGTGCCCAAAACCACCCCGTACCACAAGTCGCAACAATCCGAAAATTCCAAAAAGCAGCATGCCGTTACCAAAGATTCTGGTTGCTGTCGTCGTTGAGGTGCTTCTCGTCTTGTCGCTGGTCGACGCATTTGTGGTCCAGAATAACAAGGCTCTCTGCCCATCCGTCCATCGGCAAAATGTCGACAACAATGGTGCTCTGTTCTTGTCCTCGGTTGGGGCCGACGAATTTCTAGTGAAAACACCCACGAGAAGCGGCAGCATCGATGTTCCTGCACGTGATTCGACGACAACAGCAACTAATGACCGAGGAAACGAGGACGCACCAGTGACAGAATTCTCGTCCGCCACGACAGCGGCAATGTCACCAGCAAGTCTGTCCATGGACGACGAATCCACAACAATATTAGATGCCGAGAAAGCAACTAGCACTCGAGAATTCACACCTTTTCAACAGGTCGTCCGTGCCCTACCGATTGTTACTACGGCAGCCTATTTGTACGATCCAAAGCCTTTGGACGATCTCGTTACCAACATCTACTCCGCAATCTACAACTGGGACCTCGCCCAGGTCCCCCTATTCGAAGCAGAGGTAGCCGTCTTTGGATTCTTTTCGTCGATCATCTTCTTTTCTTCCCTCCACCTCCTGTTGGGCGAGGAAAAAACCAAGGCATCGCGGTTCGACGGAGAACTCCCCCATAAGCCTTTCGAATGGGCCGAACCCCAGAACTTCCATCTTTGGTTCAACCCGACAGCTTCGTATCTGGGGTCCATCTGGTTCTATCTGACGTTTTTGCACGAAAAACCACCCATGCCAGAGGTTGCACCGACCTTCGGGGTGTTGGCCGTCGAAACCTTGTTCGGGGTGTTTCTTTACGATCTCTGCTTCATGCCGATCCATTACCTGATGCACAACCTGAAAATCGGCCAGGTCCGAAGGGTCCACGGATACCACCATCGAAGCGGGAATACACTGAACGCCCTGGAGACCGTCCAGCATTCCTATATCGATGGCTTCTTGCAGGTCTTTGTGAACATTATGGTCCAGAAAATCAGCCCCTTTGGCGGCCCCAAGCACGTCATGTCCCGGCTTTTGCACAACCTGGTTGTGACCTACCTCCTCTCGGAGGCGCATTCGGGTTACCGAGACCTGCCATGGATGACCCACAACCTTTTCCCCGAGATTCTGGGAGGAGCTCCCCGCCACGAGGCGCACCACCACAACGGGCGGGTCTATTACCAGCAGTACTTCAAGTACATCGACGATTTCTTTGGGTTTGTCGAAAAAGACGGAGACGAAAACAAGACCATACGGAGAGGGGTCGCACAGCGAAAGATGGAGCAACGGGAACAAAACGAAAAGGAAACCGAGGCCGATCGTATCATTGACCATCAATCATCGACGCACTGATTCCTCTGTTCCCAAATACATTCAGCGCGTACAATTTTGTAAATATCTATTATGGCATGCAACGCCATGACTTGAAAAATCATTCATAAATCATTGAAGATAGCAGATAATTCTATATTATTTTTCTGGTTCAACCAGGGAATCGGAACAGGAAAATGATTGGGAAAAGATAGACAGTCCGATGAAATAAAATATCAAGTCATGTATTGTTTTGATTCTCTTGTGCCCACTGCCCAATAGGAAGAGAAGAGTGTTATGGATCGATTCGAATCGCACCCCAACGGCAAGTCCTCTCGTTGATCGAAACAATCGATCCATTAGTACCAATCCCCTCCACCGGTTCGTTTTTCCACAACGATAATGTGGTGGCCAAAATTCGTCAGGACCGGCCCCACCATGTCACCGACTCTGGTGTCGGGGTTGAAAATGGCCTTGTCAAACTCGGGAACCATGGTTCCAGGCGAGAAGCTCCCCAGGGATCCACCCTGGTTCGCCGAAGGGCAGGTCGAAAATTCCCTGGCGCAGTCCTGGAATGTTTTCTCCCCGGAGGAAATCATTTTCATGATCACCTTGGCCTCCCCCTCGGACTCTACCAGAATGTGCCGGGCTGTGGCCCTGACCTTGTCGGGGGGCGGTCCGTATTCCTCGTTCGAAAAGGCTTTGGCAATCCCATCGAAGAGGCCCATGCCGAGGGTCGACGACGTCTGTGTTGCCGACGCTGTTCGGGGGGCCGTCGGGAGGAAGGCTTCCGCGGTTGGCGGCGCAACAAACAACAGCCACGATGCCAGTAGAATGGTTGCCAGGGAGGAAATTTGCGAAAAGAATGCCATCTTTGGTTTTAGTTGCTATGCAGTGAGGTAGTAGTGAGTTGGGTTCATTGGGTCTACCGATCCGTGTTCTCTGCTCTTACCATACCTGAAACTCCTTGCTTCAAATATCGTACTTCGTACTCTCGATAGAGCTAAGAATTTGGCATGAAAAACTGAAACACACATCCGCATTGAAACGTGGCCGCCAGGATACCACATTTCCCCTATCCGAGTAGGAGTCGTCACTGAGTCACTCTCTTATCTCTTATTGGTACTACCGTACGTATGGCATTAAAACTATGATACGTATGATACAGCATCATATTTACTGTACTGTACTAACTTACGTTCCGTGTACGTAGCTTCTAACTTTAGTCTTGATGGGTGATGGATACCTTTGAATCTTTTTTTCCTAAACGTACGGTTCTCGTACAGTAGTTTCAGCGTAAAACATGCTCTGGCGCAATGAAAACCACTCCACTCGACAGAAATCTACCATCGCTGAAGAATTCAACAAAACGAAAACAACTCATGGGAATTGTCAAAGAAACTCCATCAAAACCACTGAATTCGAAACAACTCTCGAGATTGGTTTGCTGAATTTTTTGAAAAAACACCCAATCCGCACGAAATAGTGGTTTATCTACGGAACTACGAACCGAATATTTTGGATTTTGCAGGATTCGCGACGTGCCAGCGATGCTTGTCATTATGGGGCTTGCATCTTGGATGCAATGGCCCGGCTAGAAGTGATACGAGTCGACGCAAAAGAAACCAAGACAGAGCCATGTATACTGATAGCAAAGCAACACGGCATCAAACCTAGAAAAAACTAACCAAAAGCAATGCGACACAACCAAAGAAACATGTTTTCTTGGAACGCTTGGTTTTCTACTAGGTAACCTTCAACATCGCATCGCTTCGTCCCTTCCTTTCGCACTTCCACCGCTATTCACTTCCTGCCATCCGGGATCATCGTTGCTGGAGATCGCATCACTCGGAAAAATGTTTCCGAACCATTCCTATCACAAAATGAAAACCGAGAATCCTCGATCCAGCCGCATCAGCAACAACGTCGATGACCACGACGCCAAGCACACATTCAGCCACGACCACACTACCAAAAAGACAAAGTCCACCGTCACCATGAAAGTCAAGCAAGTCCGAAACTGGTTGTCCGAGCGCAGCGACCACAGCGGTAGCTACCGCCACCTCGGAAAGGACGAAGGGGGGGAAACAATCGCGAGCGGGCACCACCACAAAATCGGTTGCGGCGATGGGATCCATCGCGGCGGGGACAAGGAAGGAGACGGGTTTGACGATGCGTTGTTCGGAACGATCGAGTCCAAGCCTTCCACCGCGTCCACCGCCACCAGCACCGACGTCATGGCGGACGGCGGCCGCGACGACGAGGAGGAGTTCTTTGCGGTTACCAAGGGGGGCGACTACCGCCGGGATTGTTCCGGCGAAGCCACCGTCACCGGCAGGGACCACCTCCAACTCCTGAAAAAGCAGGCACCGGTGGTGCAAACCGAGCGGGGGCACGCTGGTTTGTTTCCGCCGCCGTCGTCGTCTTGCTCCTCCGCATCGTCTTGCTCGAGCGGCGGCGGAAGCTCGGAGCCACACAACGACCCCAACAACACCTTTGACGGCCGCGGCCATGACAAGCACGGGGCTTTTTCCACGCTTTCCGTCGGTCGGCTTGCCCTGACCAAGGCCGCCCTCGACGCCATGAGCGGGGTTTCCGCCGGAGACGAACCGCCGCGGAAAACCCTCGGCGAGCACCTGCTGGAACTCGACGCGCGAAGGGACCAAGGCAAGAGCGACGGGAAAGGAGAGAACCACAACAACAAGGCCAGCGATAGCGACAGCACCGGCGACGACACCAGCACCGACAGCAAGGTCCCCTCGATCGCCCCCGGGGTCCTGGTCTCGAAAATGGCCGCCGTCTTTTTGAACAACGGCGGTCACAGCGAGGCGAGAGAGGCTCTTTTACTAGGGGAAGCCCCCGCGGGTCCTTTCGTGGAACGCCGCCGGTACGTCGATCCCAGGGAGCTCCCGTTTCTGAACGGTGCCGGCAGCTTCCAGGACCGCCAGAACAAGGGTCCTTGCCCGGCTGCTTCGGCCAAACCCGGCCTCGCCCCCCCGCCTCCCACCACCGCCTTTGGCAAGGGGATGCGAACCTTTGGGAAGAACCACAAGAAGAAGACGCTCATCGAGCGCCGCAAGGAAGAACTGCACGAAAAGTTCGAGGGCAACCGGGCGGTGACCTTTGTCAAGAGAAAGACCTGGTCGCAGAAGACGGCCCACGGGGTCTACCAGCGCAGGACCGTTGTGGACAAGGTCTACCAGGAGAACGTCTACAAATAAACACGGTGCATCATCGAAGCGAAGACAAGACAAGGACAACAACAATGATTCATGGGTGGTGCCGAACAAATCGAGGCGAGCGAAGCCAATGCAAGCAAGCAGACGAGTGAAAAAAGCGATCTGCACAAAATCCATCGCAACAGAAGTCGTCGTCCGGAATGGCATCTATTACACACACGACGAAACTTTTCTTGTTGTTGGTCGTGGTGCTTCGACGATGTCCGTCCGGACGCGTGTAGGAAGAGTGAGAACAAAAATTTGTGAACAACACTACTAGTAGTCTAGTAAAGAAACAAATACTTCTACTGTTTTCAGATATCTTTTGATAGTGCAATATGTATGTACTTCACAGGTAACTTTTTCGTCAGCACACTAGTACCATACCCTATCGTACGTACTCCATAATACTAGATATTAATGTTAAGGTATTAGAACTCATATTGTTTTTTGTTTTTTTCTGCCCGCGCCGCCCCCGTTCCGTACCAAATGCCATGCCCTACGATACGTACGTACGGTAGGAAAATGATTGCGATGTGTGATTGAGAGCTGAATTTCTATGAGTCAGTCGAGCCATGTGATTCGTCAGAATCGGCTTGGAGCATTGAGTCGGCTCGTATTTTTCACAAGAACTCCTTTTGTGTTTCGCGTCTGTGGAGAACAGCGCTCTCCCAGAATAGGGTGCAACTGCGTTCATCCCCCCGTGGAGGTCACACATTCCACCGCATTGACAGAATACAGGAAAGGAAAAAATGGCAAAGACTACCAAATTGGTGTCCGACCTCAAGGCCATCGGTGAGTCTCTCACCAAGGAGACTCTGAAGGACGGCATTCCGTCCCCGGCCCGGTGCTCCGAACTCGTCGCGTCCATCGCCTCCATTGCCTCGGAGCACAAAGTCACCATCTCCGTTCTCGAGGAGACCAGGATCGGAAAGGGCCTCACGAAAGCCACCAAGGTCTTTCGGCGTCACAAGCGCACCGCCGATGACGCGGACGCCGACGAATGGGAGGCCTGCATCGTGGAGACGAACAAGCTCCTCGCGAGCCTCAAGGAACAGGTCGCCCGGGAGGAAAAGGAACTGAAGGAGAACAGGCAGAAGGCCGCGAGGAAGGAAGCCACCGAGGCCGGCCTCCCGAAAACGGTGTCCGCATACAAATCCCGGCTGGAATCCCAAAAGAAGGACATGTATAAAAATCCCCCGGCGATGCCTCCGTCGAGCATCGCGATCGAAGAAAAGTGGATCCAGGCCCCCCCGAAACGGAACAAAACGACGGGGGAGCTCACCTTCGCCGCCGGAACCGACAAAAGCATCTCCCAGATACTCAAGGACTTCCACCCGAATCTCACCCCCGAGGAAGTGCTGCGGGCCGGATCCTTCGGGGGCACCTATTTTCGTCCCATCGTGTCCGCCGTCACCAACGTCCGCTACAAATCCAAGGACGTCCTGCGCGATTCGGTGGAACCGGAATGGATCGAGGGCCTGGACGCACCGACCATGCTCACGTCCACGGCATACCTGAACTTTGTCAACAAGTTCAAGGTCAAGTGCGGGGGGAGCCTAGGCATGTGGGAATCCTCCGGCTGGATCAGCGATGCGGATCCGTACGGGTGGTTCCAGTGGTATTGCCGGTTCTACCGGGGGAGGCGCTGCGCCGATGACCAGCGGCAGATCAGCCGGTGGCTGAAGAGCGCGGGGCCGAAGGGGAGGTTCCGTTCCCAGCTCTGCAACAAGATCTACGCGGCGGGGGGCATGTGCAAGCTCAACGATGCCAAGATCAGCCCCGTGATCCGGCAAACCATGCTGCACTGGGGGCTGGATATCACGGCGGACGTTCTGACAAAGCACGGGAAGAGGGTCGGCAAGATACCCTAATCGAAACAAAAAGATACGGAACAGGGAATGGTTTTGTAGGTTCTTCTATCGAAAACCGATGAATTCAAGGATTGTTGAGGTAAAAACTCAAACTTTTTAGCCGGTGGTGTGCATCCACGAGGCTGTCGAGAACACTTTTTTAAGTAATGAGTTTGTGTTTAGAAGCGATGGAAGGATCCTGTTATCATTCTCTCACGTCGGTAGGGAAATGGTGAAGAATAGCAAAATGACTACAGACTTTTGTTGAAGTTCGAGGTTCCGTAGCCACAGGCATGCTGTGACAGCATGAAGTTTCTCTTTCTTGTGATAGAAGGATAACCCTTTCATTCATGACACAATCACTTAGAAGAAGATTACTGACGACACCTGCCATTCATACAAAGCTTAGTGCAAATTTGTCATCTAACATTGAGAAATGAAGTAGTGATTGAGAAACAGTAACAAAAAGTTGTTTCAAAACAATGATGAGACTAAATATGAAAAACCATCAATACTGGAAACTGACTTTGAGCAATAGGAAGCCTAGATTAAGTATTTTATCAGGCGTTTATGCGCATTGTTAAGGAGAACTTTTTTGCATTCATGTGCATTGCTAAGGAGAACTTTCTTTCACAGTCATTTCTTGTTTGAAAGAGGTGCACCACATCATTGTCACAATTGCATTTGCTGTGTCAATTGCATGTGTAATTTTGTGTGAATAATAAATTTGAATAATGCACATGCTCATTTCCAGTTTGAAGTACTGATTCTGCACATTCTACATAGTCAAATTTAATTGGGGGTTAAATGAACCTTTTCATGAGTGTTAATTTAATTGAGGACATTCTTTTGAGAACAACCAAAAGTGGGCATGGGAACATTTATTTGGGAACAGAGGAAGTATCAAGCTAGAAGTTGGTACTAGTAATATTAGCACTTTGGAAAGTTTGTAACTGCTGTTCTCAATGCCATACTACTAGCTAGTAGTCTGGTGCTGGTCCAGCAACAAAGGGGCAACCATGATTTCTACTTTGCATTGGTGGTGGTGTGTAGACAAAGTTAAGAAGACCTTTACTTTTTTCTCTCCTTGCTCTTGTAATGTTGAATTGTTATGAAACTCATTGACAGAGTGCTGGTGTGCCAGAAAATAGTTTTCTCATAATCATGTTGTGCTGTAGTAAAGATGACAGTTGAACATTTTGAATCAAATGTTTTGGCCAAAATATTGGGGTGAAGATAAGCAAAATAAAAATGGGCAAGGAGCAACAACTTGTTGTTTGGTTCCAACCAGCTCCTCTACTCATAATGATGAAAACAGCAGATATAACACAATATGGTAAGTGACAAAGAAGAAGATTTCTTTGTGAAGCACAGTCATGAAAATTATTTCTATGATTAATGAAAAGTGTCCAATCAATAGTCCTTGGTAACCTCAAGTAACTTGTAGTATGTACCAATGCCTCTAGTTTTGTTCATTAGTATGATCTAATGCCATTGGTTTTGTTCCATATGATGCTGGTTATCATATTCTTAGTATTGTAAGAAAATTGATTTTGCATTCAATGTGAATCATGTTTTTACTATTAGTTATACTAGTACTAGGAATAGTGGTAAATACATATCTTAGTTGTATTCTGTGCTTCTACTAATAGTACTACTAGTAGTATGATTGGTATCATTTACCAGCACATTCCTCTACTTCTAATACTAGACCATTATCTTCATAGCAAGTACTGCCGGTAGTAAAATTCCAATGTTATTGTTTGCTTTACCTTGCTGGCTATTGAGAGGCGGTGTATGGGCTACAAACTGATTCCACGATCTGAGGATTCTGTTGGATGGAATGGGAGTTAGTAGAAGAAGAATGGAACAAAAAAACAAAAACCCAGGCTCTTGCCAATAATGGTGTGTTCAATGGTCCTCCAATCATTCTACCAATTGTTTGTTGGTTGATATGTTGGAAGGGAGTACATGGGCTAGAGATTCATTTGTTGAAATCACACTGATTCCATCTGCTGAGGATTATGTTGGGTGGAACGGGGTTTAGAATGGTCAAATAGTGCAAAATCCACTAGTTTCCTGTGTCTGAATATATGTTATTTATGTTATGGAGTCAATTTTGGCTAATGACATGTAAAAAAGGTCCTGTTAAGATGCACAGGGCCCCAAACACTTTTTGTGAAATATTAGTACTAAGTTCAATTATTGCATAAAAAATAGAGCCTTGATCATTTTACTTCTTGCTCTTCAAAAGCACTGTGCTAAATTGTACTGGTGATTTGATACAATTAAGAAGTTGCCTCCTCAGTTAGGTAACCCCACCACCCACCCAAAATAAATAGCCCTGACAATTCCAATTTTATACTCATACCATGAAACCACCACAGAACAGCAGGCAACAATGCAATTGCTATGTATTTTGATTTAGTATGCCTCTAATACAACATTGAAACAAGAAGAAGTTATTGGGCAGGCATACTAGTAGTAGTACTAGCAGCACTACTACTCGTCATTTCATCATTTGATTGGACATATATGAATTAATGTGTCTGGCGTTTGTTTATCTCACATAAAATTACTCTTATTAGTAATATTAGTAGTTCTTTTTGTGGTTGTACTACCACTACTGCACTACTACTGGTCATAGTATGATGGTGGTGGTGAAATCTTGTTCATGATCATGGGGTATGTACTAGCAATAGTGAGTATATTAGTGATCTCAATCATGCACTATTTTCAAAGAGTCCCAGTGGAATTGTTTTTGTGAAATTGTAGACCAGCAAAGCAAAGCAATAGTAGATCACAGATTTTTGTTCCTCACACCACATATTTGTTGTAATATTTGTCAATCAGCAAGCTCCAAAGCTATTTTATCAGGCATCTTTGAACAAGAAGACAAGGAGGGATGTCATCTGAATGACCAAAACTTCCACCATGGTGAAATCACATGTAGTAACAAGAAGGTGCAGAAACACTCATAGGAAATGAAGCAAATAGACCATCCCACCTGTCGCCCAAAGCACATGCAAAATTATTGCCTGCAAACCAGTAGTTTAACTAATACTACGGATATCATAACAAATGATCGCCACACTAAGAAATTTGTTTCCATTGTTATTTTAATGATGCCATCCTTAATTTTTTCAGTACAAATTCTACAGAGCTCTACTGAGTGTTGCTCCCCAAAATTTTCAGCATGTTTTGCCTTCTGAGAAAGAAGGAGGATTGGTTCTCTGCCACCAGAATAGTTGCAAACTACCTCAGTACATTTTGTACTGTGTTCTACTGGGCTAAGGATGGCATCATTAAAATAACGATGGTAACCAATTTCTTAGTGTGGCGATCATTTGTTATGATATCCGTAGTAGTAGGGAATACAGATCATTCTTGCAATTCTGTATTGTTCCATAAAATGGAAAAATATGGTGCAGAAGTTCTTCCAAGCCCAGTACTAGTAGCAGTGGTGGCTACAAAGCACACAAATATCATCTTCTTCCACCCTATTTGGAAACTACTACTAGTAGTAGAGTAGATAATTTCTTCAAGAAGCAAGAAGAAGCAAATGAAGGAGCTTCTACTTGAAAATTAAGAAACAAGAATTCAATTAGTACTATATTGCCACTCCATTTGCAGTCAACAAGAACATTCTCAATTTATTTTGCAGTAAGAATGCTCCATGAATTCTCAATATCGTCTAAATGTAGTAGCATAGTAGTATCCTCCTCCTCATTGCTGATTTGTAACTGATGACAGAAAAGTCTCTTCTTGTTGGGTTTTCAGCTTGTCATGAGCTAGGGGAAATATCTTCCCATCAATATTACTACTACTACTAGTGCTGGTGGTTGATAACTTTCTGGTTTTCTTCTTCTTCTTCTTCTTCTTCTTCTTCTTAGTAGTAGTAGTAGTAGTAGTAGTAGTAGTAGGATTATGGTCATAGGAATTTGAAGATACAATGTGCCCCACACACCACCAGCAAAAACCAGTGGTGGCAGTGTGTACTAGCAGCATGAAGGAAGACTCCACTAGCCAAAAACATCATTGAAGTGTTTCTTCTTCTTCATGCTGGTGGTATTTCCTTCTTCTTGCTGTTGTTGTTCTTGTTAATCGTCCTCATGATGCTACAACAAGATGAAGAGGAAAAAGATGAAGAGCAAAAAATATGAGTATTACTAGTAGTTGTATGATTACTTGAAGTAGTACTAGCACCAGTAGCTACTAGTACTAGCACTAGTAATACTACTAGTACTACTACTCCTAGTAGCAGTAGGACGAGTAGTTTTTTATTGTTGCGGCACCATTCTTTGGTGGTGCACATGTGTAGATAGCCTTCAACAATAGAACTTCTAATGAAAGCCCTGTTGGAAATCCATACTCCTAGCATGGTTACAGAAGTGGTGGTACTAGATGTTAGTTACCAGATGCTAGATATCACCATGGCTTTTTCTTGTGGGTTGTCATAGTGCGTCGTAAAGTCAAGTTTGTGTTCTCCAGAATCATTGGGAGCACACGTGCAAACGAACCCGGTTAGCTCAGTTGGAAGAGCGCTCGGCTTTTAACCGTGTGGTCGTGGGTTCAATCCCCACATCGGGTGAATGTTGCGCTGTATCTGCACCAGTGGTTTAGTGGTAAAATCCAACGTTGCCATCGTTGGGCCCCGTGTTCGATTCACGGCTGGKGCATTTTGGTGTGACATCGCCAAGCTAGCCCTTGGTCGCGGGTTCAAACCCCGTCTCGAGCATTCCCGCGCTCGTGTAACTCAGTGGTCAGAGTGGGGGTCTTATGATGCGAGTCCACCTTTTTTCAATCTCCTCACTACATGGACTTTTTTGTACTGTAATTGAAGGACTTGTACCACGGTAGGGATACACCCTGTATCTCAATACACGAATCTTTTCCTTACTCTGAAGTTGGATCAGATTCCCTCGGACTAAAGGGGAAGTATGATACGAACGAGTACCGTACTACGAAGTACTGTAAAGAAGACATCCGATAGATTCGATTATTGATTCTTTTTCTACGTACGGTACGTACTCGTACGCGTTTTTGAGATGAACAGATTCGATTGGTTCGGTTCGTACCTTCAATGGCTAGTGATCATGGTAGTCTTTTTAAACTCAAAGTCAACGCACGTGGGTGGGAAGACCGTTGTTTCTAATAAGTACGAGTACTAAGGTATTAGAAACAACGAAGTATGTAGAGGATTGGTAGCTCCATATGTATTGTACGTTGAACCACGCGAGGAAAGATTTGTTTCTTCTTGTAAGGGTCCTTTCAGTCGTTTTTAAAAATTCGAAGAAAACGTGTGCGCTTGCTATGACGCGTACGGTACTCGTACGTATGGGGTACACCCGGAATGCTTTTTGGCGCTCACGAGCCGGACGTGCTTGATGCCTTGCCTTCCGTTGCGCATCACGTACGGTGGTTTTTACAGTAGTTTTCAACAACCGGCAAGGGCAAGAATATCAAAATCACCCATTTTGCACTCAAAGACACGAAACTCCTCTACGGTATCGTACCGCACAGAACCCAAGGCACCCCAGATAATCGACATAGCCAATCAGAACACTAGCTGAAAGAAGGGATCATCACTCTTGCTGTATTTTCTGCTGTCCCTATTCCTCATCCATCTGGTGCAGATACCGTACGAGTAGCGTACCGTGCCGCTCCAACTCACTCACTCCGCAACAACAAAGCGATCGAACTATCAACAACAAGCAACAACACATGCGCAACACACAGATTCATATTTGCGCAATAGAGATTCCCTTTTCCATACCCTTGCGATGCAGTCTTCGTCTTGCTTCGGGTCCTCCTGGAAAGATGTCTTCTGCGGTCCTCGAAACGACGGCGCCAGCGGGGACCACCCCAACCAACCCGGAGCCGAGATCGACGGCGAGGCGGACTGCGGCTTTGATTCCGACGACGGCTACGAGGAAGACGACGAAGACTACCTGGACTACTGCGACAGCAACAAGATCGTCGAGCTCACCGTCCGGAGGGAACTCTTGCTGGTCGAGCTCCAGGAACTGGTGGACGCCAGGACGCCCCAGCAGGCCGCGGCAGCGATTGCCGCCATGGACCGCGAGTCGGGGAACGACGACCAGCTCCTGAGGTTTCTGCTGAGGGCGGGGACGCTGAGGATCCTCCGGAACCGGCTGCTGAAGGAGGGCGAGGACGAGGACGAGGGGGGACCCGACGAATCCTTCCACCAGGAAGAGAAGAAAGAAGACGATGCCGGCAGGGACGCGGACGCGGGTGCTTCTGCCGACCCCTGCGAGTCGTCTTGCTGCGGGCCCATACTCTCGCCCTCGGCGGCACAGCCTCTTCTGGAGAAACTTTCCTACCACCACGAGCTGCGGCGATCGCGGCTCCTGGAGAAGAAACGACAACGGAGTTCCTGGACCAGGATGGTTGGGATTTCGTAGGGGCGGCACGAGACCACACAACGAAGACGATGCTTTGCCATCTACGACAGTGACAAACGGGGTGGAACGGGAAGGGACGGGTCGGGACAGGCTTTTTGCGTGTGGGAACAACGCCAAGGGGCCGGGCAGCTCCACGGGAGCTGCATGCCCGGTTGCGCCGGCGAGCTCCATCGATTGAATCGATTGGGATCGGAACACCCAGCCAAGGCACAACGATTTGGGACGGAACTCGCTTTTTTTGGAACGAACGAGCAGGCGCCACAACGACATTATCTATCTGCTGTTCCTCTGCTGGAACAAGGAAGACCATCGGCATTCGCTGATCCTTTCAAGACCATGATGGACAATGGACAAGGGACGATCGAGACAATTTGTGGACGGTAGAAGGTACACGGATGTATTATTAATTTGTAATGATGTAACAGTACATTTTATTTGTATCAAGGGTTTAGAGGACGGTGCGTTAAATGCTCGGTTGTAGAGTCGTTGGTGATGGGCATCGGTCGTCCCGTTTTCGAAAGCGAGGGTTTCGGTTCTACAACGGGGCAAAAGCTTCGAACGACGACTCGTTCGCAAACAAGCGTCTCGTGGCGCGGCGTCGCAACCCTTCCGTAGTTACCGTCCACTCGCGTCGCGTCCGACCCAGGCAGCTCCTACGCCGCTGGGATCCCATCCCATCCCATCGCTTGGCGACGGCTTTCGTTGCCCCGGAACCGCAACGGGGATCCATCGGCTGCGCACCCGGTACGGTTGGCACCGGGGAATCTTTGTTCTGGGCAGCGGCAACAAGGACTTTCTCTTTTTCCGTCGAGCAAAGACCCCGCCTTGCGACGCCACGCGGCGGGACGGATCCGCTGTTTGCGGGGGGGCATCCTTCCCCCGTCTGCCGGTCGGTTGTTTGTTTGTTTGTTGGTTCGTTGGTTTGTTTGTTTGTTCGTTGGTTTGTTCGTTTGGTTCGTTCCTGCCGGCCTAGTGCAACCCGCCGCCCCCGGCTTGGCCCGGCGGGGGCTTTTGCCCGGTGATGCGGAACCGCTTGGTGGTGTGCCGTGCGATGGAAGCTTCGTCGGGGAGGAGCCCGCAGATGGATCGCAGGGTGCCGGAATGGCCCTTGTCGCCGCTTCGCTCCGCGGCGGCCAGGGCGGCCCGATACCTGTCAAGCGTCCCCCCGGGCCGGCAGTCGGGGACCCTCCCGGCCAGGTCGTGGTCGTAGTAGCCCGGATCGTAGAAGGAATCGACCCGGACCATCTCCCGGAGGGGGGAGAATCCCCGGACCGAAGCGGCCATCCCCGAGGCCGCCACAAAGTCCTCGCTCCGGTACTCGCATCCTTCCCCCCAGGCGCCGCAAGCACTTTCTTCCTCCCCCCCGCAGCGGACCACAAAGTTCTTGAGCGCGCGGACGCCACACCCGCCGCTGGAACCCCCGCGCCCGGGGTCTTGGTCTTGTTGTTGTTGCTGCTGCTTCCATTCCCGTTGCAGGTGAAAAAGAAACAGGTCGTCCAATACCCGGAGGGCACCCTGGAGCTGCAGGTTCGGCCCGCCATCGGACAGGATCGAATCGGCCATCCAGGCATCGCAGATTGCCGTCGGTGTAGTTTCCGAGGATGGTGCCGAATCGCTTTGATCGCTGCTTTGGCTTTGACTTTCGCCTTCGCCATGGTATGGACTGCTATCGTAGCTGGGTCTCTGTACGAGAGCACCGGCAGTCAAGAATCGTTTTCCACGGTTGTCCTTCCTGTCTTTGTGGTTCTGTTTCTTCTCTTCGGACACGTCGTGCATCATCACTCGGATCGATGACGCTTTGTATACCGACGAGGACGTTGGTTCGGTGCTTTCCAGAGGGTCGTTGGACGGTACGCCGTCGGCGAACGACTTGACGCTCCTGAGGCAGACCTCACCGGGTTCCAGGTTCTCGTCTTCGTCGACGAAACCCTCTTCGGCGTCCTCGATCCAAATCCTCGGTGGCACCAGCGAACGCACCGACAACGACAACGACAACGCCATCGGCACCGGCGGAGAAGAGTAGAAGGGTGGAAAATCTGGACGCCCGCTCGCACCTGGTCTCTGGTTGCTTGCGTTGGCACCCGCAACCGTGTTTGCACCCGGCGTGACGACAAATCCCGAACAGGGCTCGATCCTTGTGGTTGCGTGGAGTCCTGCTAGCAGCAAACCGACTGCTACGGTAGCCTTCGTGGGTATGTAGTTGCTGCTGGTCTTCATGATGGGTAGGCAACGCCTTGTTTGTATCTTGTCCGTGATTCGAATCTTACGGTATCGATCCATACCTTGTTCCATGCTCATCGGGTAAGTACGGTACGTAGCCGGATGGAAAACGACGGGGACGAGGGTGAATAGTTGTATTGTATTGGAAACAGACACCGTGCTGAGTGGTGGGAGATGATACAAGTTCGGTATTCGTACCGGTACTCGTACCGGTACTTCGATTGATCATTTCGAGACGGAGAACGCACAATAAGATGAGACTGTCTGTGCACGACTGACTGACTAGATTCGCCGTTCGCAACCTATGTTTAGTATGGACATAGAATATGATCCTGTCCTACCGGTACAGCACGTCGTACCGTTATGAGTTATGACCCCAGATTCATGCGAGACTAGTGCAGTGACTAAGGTACGATACAGTACCACAGGATCGATTTCGTACGTACGGTACGTACCGTACAGAGCGTACGGTACAGTACTGACCATGCATTGCTACAGTAGATCATTGTGAACGTCCCGTATCCGTAGAACTTCCGTAGGTATTTAAAAGTACAATGCTACGCATTGTTCCGTACGGTACGTACGGTACTCTAGCGCGAAATAACTGTTATGAAACCGCCAGGTTGTGACACGGAACGAAGAACAAAGACACCCCACCAATTTGTTGACGTCTTGAACCCTCTAACAGACTTGAAGAATATATAGTAGTTTGTTTTCTTGTCACCCCATTCATATTCACCCATCAAGGTCTTTGTTTTGCTTGCCAAACACGGGCCAAAACAAAAACCAGTATCTTCTCATCCTTTGCGCGGACAACGGCCATGGTTGCACCACGACTCTCGCCACGAAGAACCACCGGGCGGATCCGGCCGCAAAGACTGCCGGCCTTTCTGATCTGGTGTTGCCTGTGGTGCCCTTCCGGTCCCCGGTCCCCGCTGGCTAGGGTGGCTGCCACCGGCACTAGGACCGCGGTCGGCGGTCGCGATCGCCATCGCCATCGCCTTGACCAGCCCGTCGTGGCGAGGTGCTTCACCGAAGAAAGCGGCGGTCCAAGCGAGCCGGCCGCTGCGACGAAAAGCACCAAAGCACCGAACCCACCGCCGGGCCCCGGACCCGAATCCGGCTGCACCTCCCGGTTTTCCCGGCTGCGCCTGGAGTACAGCGTCCCCTTGGCGCTCCGCTCCGACCGGGCCGGCGACGACTATGACTACGAGTACGACTTCCAGATACTGCAGAAGGACTGCAAGGAACCCTTTGCGGAAGGAACCGAACCCTTCCGAACAGGCAACACCGCCAGGCGGGGCAGGGACCAGAGAATCCTCGAGCTCTACGCTCCCCACGCCATTCCCCCTTCGGTGGCATCCTCGTCGCCGTCGCCGTCGGGATCGCCGGTGGTGGAGTTTTGCGTCCTGGGGAAGATCTCGGACCCAAGCGCGAACCACGGGGGAGAGCACGCGATCGAAACCAATCTGTCGGTGGAATATTCCTTTCGTGCCACCCGCCCCAGAATCGTCCGGCACCGAGAGCCATTGCCGGAAAGCAAGGGGCAGGGGGCCCACGGGAACCGAGGCGAAAGCAAAAACGAAGACGAAGGCAGCAAATACATTACCGTATCCGAAGTCCGAGGTCTCCTGCGCAACAGTGTTTTGTACATGGTGGTGGACAGAGTCTCTGCATCCGTTCCATCGACCGCGGAGAAGAAAGAGCAGGATCGGCGGGAACAACGGCGGCTGCAAGAACAACAAATACAGCAGCGGGTCCGGTTTCATCAGCTTCGACAGGAGCAACGGCAACAACAGCGTCAGGAGCAACAGCAATATCGGCATCGACAACAACATCGTCTGGAGCAGCTGCAAGGAAAGAAGCAACAACAATATCGGCATCGACAACAACAACGTCCGGAGCAGCTGCAACGGAAGTTAGCAGCACGCGAAAAGGGCGCGAATCGACAATAAAGAGCTGCATCACGCGAAAGAGACAGAGTTTAACATGATTGCACTAGTTCTTTGGATTTCGAGATGGATTCTCTTACACGTCAGGAAGAATCATTAGATAGATAAAGATAGAGAGACTGAGCTAACAATACAACTAAGCGGTGTCTGGAAAAGCTCGAGAAACTGGTTTCGTCTACAATTCCCTCCTTTTGTAATGAGATAGAAATGTCAACAAATCCCGGGGTTCGATGCGATCGTACGTCCACGAGAGATAAACCGTGCCTTCACCGGTGACGGAGAGTGGTGAAGTTATTCCATAGCAATATTCTGAACCACCGCGACAAAACTGTCCATTTGGGTAAGTGGACAGGAAATAATCTACCCATGTTTCGACATGAATTAATTCCAAGACTCTTGCGACCGTGTTCAGCGGGTTTTGTGGAAGCGGGAACCGAAAGTAACTCTCCCATCCAAGCTCGCAAAAGTGATTTTTCTGTGCTCTATTCGACCGTTTCATGACTTCCTTTTTCCATTCGCTGTTTTCTTCGCCTCCGTAATCGAACAAGCACGTACCGAAGACAACAGTGGGCCAGTTCATGGAATAACCATAGTGAATTGTTTCGCCCTCTACGGAGCACTCCTGTGCCATTTCGTGAAATTCGCCGCGACCTATATAATCCAACACATTGGACCAGCCTATGCTCCGAGGCCTCTGAGATGCGATGTAATCGATTGCATCCTGAACCTTGGTGCACCGAAGCTCAACAGTGATGAGTTTTCGGCTACACCACGACACAAGTTTTGCGACGCGTTCACATGCGTACTTTTCTGCAGCATCCAGTATGGTCATACGAGAATCTTTCTTTGCGAGCTCCATTACTTTCTCGAAGTCGAGAGCTGAGAAGACAGTCTCGTTTGAAGGAGGAGGTGGTGTACCGTCGGGACAATCGAGATAGACAATGCTTCCACAAACAGGATTGGTAACACCAAAGTCACCAGTCAATTGATATTTCGCCATCGCGATGCGATCTTGTTTTTTCTTCAATAGTCCTATACTTGCCCCTGCATCAGTTTTGAAGGACTGAATCTTCAAACGAGCCTCCTTCAAGGGTAGAGGAGAAGCACGATGCCAGTGCTGTAGAATCGATCGAACTTCAGAATCAAAGTGCCTCGCAGGCAAAGAAAGGAGGGAAGAAAGTGCAGCCTTCACAGCGGGTTCCGTACCTTCCGACCAAGTTGTACTGAACCAGACTTGAATGATATACCATTTGTACAAATCACGTTCTTCCGTACTTGCTGCCGACCCCGCGTATTGGATGAGTTCCCAGATGAGAGAAGTCTTTGCAACGACATATGCACTCGAGTCGATTCCAATGTAACGCAGTGGCGACGTTCTGAATTCCAATGAATCTGATGCCATCAGAAAGCCAAGATCCACGAAGCCGATAGCAACGTGAGTCTTTCCGTCGATGAGCACGTCTGAATTTTGGGGGGGTTGTTGATTGCTGTAACTGTATCTTAAGCAATTTGCATGTTCTAAAGAGAGACACTCTTCGAAAATATCACCGGGCTGTGAGGATAAATACCAGAACAATTTGGAAGGATGATTGGTCATCAGTCGTTTCATCAATTCTTTCGGATGGGGTGCATAATCGGGTCTCTGCAAGTGCAATTCAAACATGTGAGGCAGCATACATTCACTCTCATATACTTGGCGCAAGTATTCATTAGCCCATTTGTGGTCGATGGCTTTGGGAAATCCTCCTCCTTCTTTGATAAGTTCTACGCGAAAGTTTTGTAAAGGTTCGATTTTCCTTCCAAACAATGCGGTAGCGTTCTTCTCAGTAAGGATCATGCTCATCATCCTACGCGTCATTTCCATTTCATCCGCACTTGGGCACTCCTCGTTCGTAAATTCCCCTCGGCCTTTCAGTTCTTTGTATTCCTGTTTGAGCTCCTGAGTGGTCTTGGCAATTTGGCGCATATTCGCAGGTTTTATCCTCATTGCTTTTTTCCTTCCATCAACTTTAACCCCGTAGCGGTTCTCGTTGGTAGGGTCGGAAAGAGAGACAATCTTGCCCCTTCTACCGTTGAGTTTCGATGTCTTGAGTCCAAAAAGGGCAACGCGGTCTCCCTTTTGAAATGCTTGATTCTTGGTAGCCAGGGATGACGACGCCTCGGTTTGATGACTTTCCTCTCTGGTAGCGTTGAACGGATCACTTGCCTCCAACCTTTCAGGTCTTATGTTGATACTCTTGATGGACATCGCCTTGTCGCATCCATCTACCCAAACTCCGTATCGGTTTTCTTCCTTTGAGGAATGAGCTCCGGGAAGATACACGATCGTTCCTTTCTTACCGTTCATTCCCGTCGACTTCAATCCGACAAGGGTCACACGGTCTCCCTTGGCCAATACTTTGCCTTGCATTGTTTTCATTTTAAGATTGGAGAAACATAGATTTATGACAAAAGGGATTTCATGATGGCACGGTCGCTTAGCGACTAGTAGTATAGCTTGATTGCCCATAATGGTGAGGTTGAATTCTACTCGTTTGTTGTAATTTCCATATCTTTTGTATTTTTTCTCGCAGATTTCGCTGATTGGTTCAAACTAAAATTTAAAATTTCAACGGCGTGGATAATGCTAGTACTGGAAGCATTTCTAATAACTCCTACCCTACTACTAGTACTACCAAACTTCGAGAAGCTACTCGAGAACACGAACCCCGAAGAAAAGAAAACCACCGCTAGCAAGAAGTTCCGTCCCTCCCTCCTCGTATTCATACCAGGCACCGGTACTTCTTTCTTACCTAATAGTTCTTTTGACTCCAAGAACCATTTGATAGAGGCCGGAGGACGGCGAGGAGGAGGCAAGACGACGGATAAGAACTAGGAATAGTAGTACTACGATTATTACGTAAAACTAGCAATGAATAGTACAAGTACTGGCTAGTATTACTAATTACTGCAAGTAAAAAGTGTAACTGCTTCTGAACGTCATTAGACTGCTGGTGCTGCTTCTTCATAGAAATTACTACTGTTTTACGTACGATAGACCAATTCCAACACGAAATTAGAAATCTGTCCTAGTAGTAATTTCTTGTTCCATACCGTATCATCTTGGGTCCAGTACTCGTATCAACTATTACCGTCCGTCCGTCAGTCCAACGAAATTATCTTCGTGATCACTCAACCCTTTCGACACATCCTCACGAAAACACTTTTTTCTTTTCTGAAAAATTATTTTGTTGTCGCTTCCATGAAACCCATCACCAAAGTATTAGCAGTCGCAATACACAATTGAAACTGCGAGAGCGATCGACTCGAAAATAAAAACGGGAATAGTCAAATGATAAATGCCTCGAAATTCATTGTGTGAAGACAGAAAAGAAATTGAAGAATGAGTTCTACGCGAGGACCTCCGCAATTGATGTTTGATGATGGCTCCCGTGTCATGATGGAAGACAGCGAAAGCAACGTTGTCGTTCCGAATGAATCCTCGGAGCAACCGTTAGTTCCTATTCAGCGTGGATCCATTCCATTGCACGTATATTACGAAATCAATCGCATGAGCACAGAAACAATCGATCTCCTCGTATCGGAGGAGTCGTCGAATTCGACAGAAAGCACCACTGTCCTGCGGATCGCACTTCAGTTCCCGGACGAACTTCTTCAGGATAGTCCAGAAGTATGCTGGTTGCTGGAAGACAAGATCCGAGAGGAACTAGAAGGACGCTCGAGGACAAACATAATTCCATTTTGTTTCGTATTGGGTGATACGACCGTCAATTCCTGTTGTCCCGACGAGGTAGCCGCTCTTCATCTCAACGCAGATGTTTTGATTCATTATGGGCACGCATGTTTGTCTCCGACTGGCACGCTACCAGTATTGTATTCCTTTGGAAAACTTGAATTTGGGGATCTCGATGGCACCGTCTCACAATTACAAGCTGCTCGAAGCGAGCGCAGCAAAGACGACACAACCAACAACAAGTTTCTCGTCTTGTACCAAGTAGGGTATCACCATGCGATGAAAGAATTACAGGAACGATGGATGAATGAAGACACCGAAAAATCTCTTCAAGTTGTAGTAGCCGAGATACCAGCTCTTTCGCAAAAATGCAACCAGCGACCGAAAACAAGTAGACCTACCGTCAATTCGACGCGGACAGGAGGTTGCTGCCAATCCGACAATTCTCCTAAAAACAACACTGGAAGTAGTGGGTGCTGCGGAGATAGCTCAGAATCACCCTCTGAGAAGAATATTGTTTTGCCATCATCCTCATGCTGTAATAGCAGAGAAAAAGGGGAAAACTGCCTTTCTGCGGTGTCCTCTGAGGCTGGAACTTTACAAGAGGGCGAACCAGATCAGAGTGACCCCGGCAGCAATGAAGCTCCTCTTCGTCCCATGGTAGTTGGTGGCCTCGAATTGCCACGCGACAAAATTTCGTCTTGGGATGATCTTGTCGACTACACAGTTTTGTTCATAATGGGAAATCCCGAGAGCGATGCCGACAAATACAGCACCGATGATAATACAACTCCACAGCAACGTCATTATGCTAACAGCATGCTATGTTTTTTGTCGCTGCCACACGGGGAGCCACAGGGAGGATATTGGATTTATTCCCCCAAGAGCAAGGCCTTGCGGACGAACGTCTCTCCACCACCCGCCATTCGTCGCCAATTGAAGCGTCGGTTCTTCTTGACCCAAAAGGCACGCGATGCGAACGTCTTTGGAATTTTGGTTTCCAATCTGTCTCAGCAATACTTAGTGGACGTCGTGAAATCCCTTCAGCGGATCATCCAGGATGCCGACCGGACGGCCTATTCGTTTGCAGTCGGGAAAATAAATCCTGCCAAACTATCCAATTTTGCCGAGATTGAAACCTTTGTGATGGTTGCCTGCCGAGAAAACTCGTTGTTGGACCAGGAACGAGAGTATCCGATTCCGGTGATCACACCCATGGAATTGGAGATTGCTCTAGAAAATCTTCAATGGGGCATGCAGCCGTACAGTTTGGACTGCCAGGACGTGATGATTCGATTGGGAGAAGAACGACAACAAAAACAACTCGACGCCATGGGCGGGAATACCGACGGAGAAAATGCCAACGACAACTGCAGCGTCGAAAACGAGTACGACAACGATGATTCGGATGCTCCGTACTTTTCCATGATCACGGGTCGATACGAATCCCGTAAGTCAAAGACATCATCAAACGATCTCGATCTCAGGGCTTTGCCTGGACAAGGACAGGTTACAGAATACAAGAGCGAGGCTGCTAACTTTTTGAAACAGAGAGAATATCAGGGATTAGAAAGCAAGGTTGGAGAGACCGAAGCCAAAGCCGCAGTCTTGGGAATGAGGGGAATTGCTTCCGGCTATGATAAATAAAGCAACTGAAACGTCAATAACTGCTTTGAAATTAAACGCTAAACATAATGAGGAGACTATTGGAACTTTGAAAATCTGCTATCTTCAAATATATAATTCGCGACTCAGTATTGAAGTATGATTGTCTAAGTAATCCATTTGAAGAGTACGGTGTGGATGTAATAATCTTCCCCTTGATCTACACTCATTGAGATAGACCGTGGATGGGCATGTGTAAATATAATCTGATCTCCAGTTTCCTAGACTTGTATATAGCTTGCTTGCAAAACATCGCCCTTCTCGTCTTCATTCGTCGTCATCTGGTGGAAGAATGAATGCTGCAGCTACTCTTCGGTCTTCTCCGTTCAACACATTGAAGGTCCCCATGGCATTTGATACGTCCAACACCTCCACAACCAATCCAGGAGCTTCTCTCCTCAGTTCTTTTCGGATCGACTCGGTCACTTGTTGTGGAATCGGCTCACTGCTCCCCAAAAAGAGGTATTCCAGCTTGGGTCTGTACAACAAAATTGGAGAGAGGGATTCCACGGTCAATTCCTTAGGGTCTCGGACCTTCCACAAAAAGCACGCACTCGGTAGAGCAATAATAGAACCCGCACAGTGCACCACACCTCCTGTCTGCTGAAGGCTTTCGTCGGTTGGATCCTTGTTTTTTATCATGTTGAGCACGTCAAAGCCGCTGGCGGAATGGCCCTTCAGAATTATTTTCGGGACACCATCGTTGTGGGCCAGGGAGTCATTAAGAAGATCGGTTCCATGTCCTTCCCAGCTGCTTAGAAGTCTCGTACCGTGATTGAATTGTTGTTGCCATTGTTGTTGCCGTTGGAAGAATCGAGTACTTGATGATGACAAGGTACTTTTTGCTGATGCTATCTGCCGACACCGTCCGAGAAAATGCCGACAATGGTTCATATCTAGATTCTTCCTTTCTACTCTCTAATAAGTTCAATATTGGAATTCAATCACCTCCTATCTCTCTCGCTACCAAAATGGAGATGTCAGGGTTGTCATCCTTTGTCTACAAGACGTCGCTGTGTTATTATTTTTTATTCCATTTTTTCAACAATGATGACGATGATGGTTTTGATGTGTTGTTTCGTTTGCGATGTAGTCTATGAGTCTGTCCGTAGTACGAAAAGGTAACTTTTGGCTTGCGTTACCGCAGTTTAATTTGATCAATCCCGAGTACGTAGCCATTACTACCTCGCAACCACGAACATGAGAAAGCGGTGCAAGCACCAAAGAAATCGAAATCCTGTATCGAAATACTGTATTCTACACGCTGGCAAATATTTGATGATATTTGATTGTTGACAAGAATTCTCCTGCTATCCATTGTATAACGACCGAGCACGTAGCAAATCACAAAAGGACACGACAAAGCGAAACCTTTCGGTTCATCGGTTGGATATCCATGTTTTAGTGGATGTGCAAATACGATTTCCACGATCAATGCGACAAACTTGGATGTGCAGATAGTACAGGGCGAAATTTTTCTTGAATATCGCACCAAAAATTTGAAATATACCAAATCGCTATTGACTAAATTTTGAAAACTTTTTACAAGGGAACGGTTGAATAAAGAACAATCATTGTCAACACTCAGTTCCGGAAAGGAGAATTACAGTTGCATCAACCGTTTGTGACGCAAAGTATACCTTGCATCATGAAAATATCATTTTGCATCACATTGTTAGAAAATGTTCATAAAAACAACTTCCCGATACAACTTGTTTTGTATTGTGTTCTCTTGCTCTCCTCGAACGACGCTTGATGAACAAAGAACGAGGCTTAGTAGTACCAGCATCTTGTAAACAGTTCGCATACCAGAACAGTATTGCATTCTATGCCCGTTTATGTTTTCTGTTCTTAAATTTTTGTTCGTCACGAGTCCTAAATAATTAATTTTACTACGACTCGTGGTTCGCCATTAATGAAAATCCGGATACAGATTTGACACGATCGAAGATCAACTTCCACATTTTTCGAGAGGAAAAACACATTGCAGAGATTGCCCCTGCACCACATTGTGTTTTTCGATTGGCTTTTTCGTTGTTGTTAAATTGGTAGTGTTTGAATAAGGTTTTTACTTGCTCATGCTTTGTGTGCACTGATTCGCGGATTGCAGTTTTTAATGATTTCACACGATCACTACACTTTAAGAAAACAAACGTCTAGCAAATTTCTCAACGGTAGGGGAAAATGTGAACCGGTACCGCATCAACTGTACTTTCCATTGTTCTTATACGATGTTTGTAAACTAAAAACCAAAAATCACTATCATAGATTTCTTAATATTTTTAAGGATTTGACACGACCAATAACATCATGAATGATCGAACTCCTTGCGACAAATAAAGTGTGTATCGGTCTCGCACAACGCGTAACTCTTCGCGTTGGTGTGATATTTTGCAAATGGGAAATTGAAAAGGCTTTCCATTAGCCATCGTCTTGGTTGACTCCCGGTATGGTTCGTCAGCAAAATGATCTCTCTTCAACTTGTCGCCTTGGTTGACTCCTGGTAAAGTTCGCCAGCATCTAACCAGAGCCTATCATTAGAAAAGCATAGATGCGCGAAAATTCGTACTGCCAAAGTCGATATATTAGTTCTCACAAAATTGAATTTGATCAATTTTAAATCAGAACTTTACAACAAGCAAAAAATCTAAAACAAAACTAACTATGATGTACTCGAAAGTTGTTTTCGTTGCTATCGCAGCAATGGCCGTGTCGCCAGCTTTTTCTCATCGTTCAACTCAGGTGCGCTCTTCCGTTCGCTCTGGGGAAGATCTCGTTCTTGGCTCAGCTGAGAAGCGCTTTGATGCCGATCGCAAAGACAAGCAAAACATCTTTGGTCGCAAACTAGAGACTTCTTCTGAGTCTGAGGACGGCGTCGAGTCTGCAGACAGCTCCGACTCCGAGGATGAGCCAGCTGTGGATGAGCCTGCTGGTGGTGGACGCAAGCTCTCTTCTGATTCTGAGGATGGTGTTGAATCTGAATCTGAATCTCTGGACAGCTTGGACTCTGAGGACGAGCCTGCTGGTGGTGGACGCAAGCTCTCTTCTGATTCTGAGGATGGTGTGGAGTCTGAATCTGAATCTCTGGACAGCTTGGACTCTGAGGA